>PVIU01015509.1:0-48139 GCA_004026605.1 Ondatra zibethicus
TCCACCCTCCCACTCCCCCAAGCTCTCCCCAGTCCTTCCCTTCTCCCTTCTTCTTCCCCTCTCCCCTTCCCCCACCCCCACCCCCACCGCTATTCCCGCCCCCCTTGCTTCCAACTTTTGCCTGGTGATCTTGTTTGCTTCCAATTTCCAGGAGGATCTATATATGCTTTCTTTGGGTTCACCTTGCTATTCGGCTTCTCTGGGCTTGTGAGCTATAAGCTTAGTGTCCTGAGTTTTATGGCTAGGGTCCACTAATGAGTGAGTACATACCATAATCATCTTTCTGGGTTTGGGTTACCTCACTCAGGATAGCGTTTTCTATTTCCATCCATTTGCATGCAAAATACAAGATGTCATTTTTTTTTTTTTACTGCTGAGTAGTATTCTAATGTGTATATATTCCACACTTTCTTGATCCATTCTTCCATTGAGGGGCACCTAGGATGTTTCCAGGTTCTGGCTATTACAAACAATGCTGCTATGAACATAGTTGAACAAATGCTTTTGTAGTATGATTGGACTTCTCTTGGGTATATTCCCAAGAGTGGTATTGCTGGATCCTGAGGTAGGTTGATTCCCAATTTCCTGAGAAACTGCTACACTGATTTCCAAAGAGGTTGAACAAGTTTGCATTCCCACCAGCAATGGATGAGAGTTCCCCTTACTCTACATCCTCTCCAGCATAGGCAATCATTGGTGTTTTTGATTTTAGCCATTCTGACAGGTGGAAGATGGTATCTCAACGTTGTTTTGATTTGCATTTCCCTGATTGCTAAGGAAGTTGAACATGACCTTAAGTATCTTTTGGCCATTCGAACATCCTCTGTTGAGAATTCTCTATTCAGATCCTTACCCCATTTTTTAAATTGGGGTATTTAGAATTTTAATGTCTAGTTTCTTGAGTTCTTTGTATATTTTGGAGATCAGACCTTTGTTTGATGTGGGGTCAGTAAAGATCTTCTCCCATTCAGTAGGGTGCCTTGTAGAGAGCTGCACGCAGCTGCGCCTTAAAGAGCTTCCGCCCTCTGCCTTCCCTATGGCGAGTGCTCTCTGTGATAAACAACTCCATATTTGGCTAAGGCCAAGGATCTGGCTAGTTTCCGCGTACCTGGACCTATCTGTAGTGCCCACGAGGCATGCCGAGGTTGGTTACCCAGAGGCTACTTAAGCAGCGGGCGGGTTTCCTCCTGGAGGGAGAGAGAGAAGAGAGAGAGAGGAGAGAGTCAGAAGATTGTTCAAGGTTCCTGAATAAACTGCAGAAAGAAGAATTCGGTGTTGCGTCTTACTTACTGGTCGAGGCGGCTGCGAGAGTGCCTTTTTGTCTTAATGACTGTGTCTTTTGCTTTACAGAAGCTTCTCAGTTTCAGGAGGTCCCATTTGTTCATTGTTGCTCTTATTGTCTGTGCCCTTGGGGTTTTACACAAGAAGTGGTCTCTGGCGCCCATGTATTGCAAGCTACTTCCCACTTTCTCTTCTATCAGGTTCAGTGTGGTTGGATTTATGTTGAGGTCTTTAATCCATTTGGACTTGAGTTTTGTGCATGATGATAGATAAGGGTCTAATTTCAAGGCAGGCACCTTATGTTTCAGAAGGGGCATGGCTTTGAAGCTCTCCAGCAGATCCCAGGAAGATTAATATGGAGTTTGCCCCTCTCCCCCCACCAGGCTAAGCATTAGGGTAGTGTATCTGCTGGCACCCAGGTGAGAAAGAATTCCTTTCTCTGGGGCTGGTTTAGTGACCCAAACTTTTTTTCCTGTACATTTTAGAGGTAAAGGTACAAACAACTAACTTCCTAGACTAAGACCTTGTGTTAAAGGTAAAGGAAAATACAGAATATTAATAGCTTGTTAGGGTAGAGCAAAGGCCAGTAGGTTTTACTCTCCTGAGTTGACTGTTAGAGAATGAGAGCCATCCAGACATGTTTATCAGTAAGAGCAGACGTGCTGTCTCTCCTGCTCAGTGCCTCCTGCTCAGGGCTCCTTTCTTGTCAATAAGTCTTATCAGTAAGGATAATTGGGGGAGGGGTGGGGACACTAGCTTTATGTAGATTTGACTATGAGAACAAAGGCTTGGCTGAGTGAATATTTTCACCATCAGGGCCCCAAGATGTATAGACTGTCATCCAGTAACCTATACAGGAAGAAATTATCTCAAAGAATGATTTATACGTTGTTGGGATATTTGGGGATGAATCCCATTATGGAAGGGAGAACAGCCATGGCTTCACAAGATTTCTACAGAATTGACAGTGACTATCCAAAAGACAGGTATTCCTGACACTCTACAAATCAGGTTCCTCATTGGATGGAGTACACTCCCATGAGTTTGTCTAGTGATCTGTCAGGTGTACTTTTACTGTATAATTCTTGTGGCTCACAGCTCACTAGAAATATTTTAGCAAAATGGCCCCACATGGAGGCATCATTTTGTTCTTATGATTTCCACATGACAGAATATAAGCAGAAAGAAATAGCCTCTCATGAGAAATTCACGAATAGCGGGTATGATTTTAATATTATCTTTCAAATATTTTAGCATTACCCACCACGTATGGAGTGTTTGATATGCCAGATGCACTGTGAAGTGTAGTTCTACACACCATGTGCCAGGTTGTACCTGGAGGTTTCTCTTCTGCCTGCCAGTTCCTGAATAACCACTCAGAGGCTTAATATTCCTTATAAATGCTTGGCTGATGGCTAAGGCTTATTATTAGTTAGTTCTTACATTTAAATTGACCCATTGCTTCCTCAGTAGCTAGCTGGCATCTCCCAGACTCTACCCTTTTTCACCTGTATTTTTTGCTTGGATTTCCTGCCTGGCTCTATCCTGCTTTGCCAAGAGGCCAAAGAAACTTTACTTATCAACTGATGAGAACAACACACATTCACAATATACAGGATCCCATAGCATCAGGTGTGCTAAATGCTTCTGATACAATAATCCAGACCCCAGGGAATACGTAAAGTTCTTACTATGCCCATTTCACAGGTAAGGAAACTGAAACTGTAATGTTTAACTTCTTAAGCTTATACAGCAGTGATTTGCATCCGTATTTGCCTAGCTGCAGAAACATAAGCATTTATGCGGTGCAACTTGATGCAAAAAACCTCACTTAGTTTTAAAGAGTAAACAAGTCTTTCAATAGATTTATTTAACGTTAACAAAATTTGAGTCTAGTTCAGTGCTGTTTAATGCCTTCTAAATATTCTTATTCATCAGAATCATATTCAATATAGAGCATGCTTACAAATAAGAAACTAATGATGACAGTATTTCACGATTCTCCCATTCCTTCTTTTCTTTCTCATACTCATACAATCATTTTCAGAAATGATGTTTTCTTGTTTTCAAGAGTACCTTAGGCCAATTCTTTCCCGAAGCCTGAATTCTCCTCACTAGTTCCCACCTACTGCTTGAATGTATCCAACAAAGGAAAACTCTGCCTGCTCATGCTGATGGTTCTATTTCTGGACTGCCCTGATAATAAGAAAAGTGAGTCTTATCATAAAGCTAAGACTACCTTTCTGTGCGTTTCACTCACTTGTCCTAGTTCGTACTGTGGTCTGATGGAATAAGACTGTTCTTGACATGCATTTGTGGGGTGGAGTACGAAAGCCTCACCCAGAGTCAGGCACTTATAAAACAGATACAGTAAAACGACAGCTTGAGATTCGGGACTTGGAAACAAAATATGAGGGGAGAAAAGGAAAGGAGAAAACCGAAGGTCTTGATACAGATTAGTTTGAGATAAATGCAATGCTACTCTTTTATGTAAATTCAGCACATAAGTGACTAAAAATAGAAGCCCACAAAAACCCCTCAGTCATCCCAGTAAGTCTATTAACTTCAAATAACTGATCTCTGCAAATGATATCTCCATGTGCCACATTAACTAACTTCCTCAAGGATGTTACTCATCCGTATTGAATTCCTGCTAGCATTAATTTGCTTTGAAAATCTTTTTTCCCACAGACATTGCAATAGAACACCAAATCAGTCTAGAATTTAATATTACACAAAATTAATTGATAGCAGCATGTTTTATAGAAAAGTTAAAATGTTCTCATATTGTTATTATTCTTTCTAAAGCATGTAATTATCCACACATATTAACCTCAACTACTAAATCTCATTTAAAAAATTTAGAGCTACTAATGGTCCCATTACAGTAATGGCGCCCAGTCCTGAGTTAAGTACATTTTAAGTATCCAATATATACTCATTGAATGCTACTGAATTGAACTAAATCAGGAAATAAGTATTTTTATAGATATCAGTTAATCTTGTTAAATAAAACTGCCTTAATTTGATATGGTACATAAAAGGAAATACACAGAAGACAAGTACAAACTGAAACAGTTTTGTAGGTACCACCTTTTCAGCATCCAACTAGCCCTCATGGCAACTGCAGTAACTTTGGAACCTAGAAACTGATTATAAAGACTAAGTTGCTAAAAAAAATCAGAAAAGTATGTAAGTGGAGACTACTCTTTCAGTCCTGGCCCCAGACCCAAATAATCACATAAAAACTGTAGTAATTATAACACTGTTTGGCCAATGACTTAGGCATCTTTCTAACTAGCTCTTATAGCTTAGATTAACCCATTTCTATTAATCTGTTTATCACCACAAGGCTGTGCCCTACCAGTAAGGTTTTGACGCCGTCTTTCCTCTTCAGCAGCTGCATGGTGTCTCCTTGACTCTGCCTACTCTCTCTATATATCTCTGTTCAGTTTTCCTGCCTGGTTTTATTCTGCCATGTCATTGGCTGAAACAGCTTTATTTATCAACCAATAAGGCAACACATATACAGAAGGACAGACACCCCACATCCAAAGTAGCTAATTATCTTTGAGGTTCCAGTTTGTGACCTATACCATGCTGAAAATCTTTGCATTAGAGAATTAGTGGACAAATTGGGTAAATCTATATGAATACTGGGAGCACTGAGATAACATTAAATTAATTACAAAGGTTATCAAATAACATATGAACTATCACATTATTTTGCACAATTAAATTAACATAAGTGCACAGAAAATGTTCTGAAAGAACTCACAGTATCAGGATGGGTGCTTTCAGAGGTCTTTGAAAATGTGGGAGGCTGGAATCGTTTTTTTCAATTAAGGCATGTATGTTCCTATCATATGATTCCTTGGTAATTAGTGTTTTAACTTTCTACTATAAAAATGTTTCAAAGTGGTAATTATTATCTGAAAGTCAATTAAAACTTAAAAGCTAGGAGTACTTTTTTCTCATACTGCTATCAAATTGTGAAAAGCAAACTAAAATCAATAAAAGTGCATAAGTTCACCATAATCAGCAGTGAACAAGATGATAATACTGGAGATATTTATTTACTTATTTATTTTTAACGTAATTCTTTATTGATTCTTTGGGAATTTCACATTATGCACCCCAATCCTGCTCATCTCACAGTCCCTCCATATCCACTCCTCACCCCTGTAGTAAGCTTCCCCCATAATTAATTAAAACCAAAACAAAACCAAAACCTCACCTTCATCCTCTGCTCTGTTGCTCTGACAGCTCTCCATGCATCCTAGTGGTATCAGGAGCTGCAGTGTGTCAGGCAGTGTCCTCTTGTGCAATCAGCCCCACTGGCAAAACGTTCATTGCAATGAGCTGTTGGTCTTGTTCATAGTCTCTGGCACACTATCATCACTGAACCCTTACAGAAGAAACTCCGGTTGTTGCCTTGAGTCACGGAGATTCTGTGGTTGTCATTCCTCAGGACCAGTCCTTTCACGCACTCTAGCAGGTCATAGATGGGATAGATGTTAGGGTAGGCCAAGCCAAGATCCAGGGTGTGGGTCTGGGTGGTACGTGAACTGGTCAGTCTGGGTTACTGAGACTGTCCTTCAGGCGAGGGGCAGAGCCAGGTCTCTTAGGCCCATGATATCAGGTCAGCTCTCCCACACCCATGGTGAGGGATGAGGCCATCTCTCCTAAATGTGGGGCCAGCTCTCCCATGGGGGTGCAGCTCTCTACTGCAGTGTCCATCCAGGGGCAGGGACATCTATCCCAGGGCCAGTGAGAGATGGAACCAGTTCAGCACTACCCTCGGATTTCAATACACATGGTTTCTATTATCTACTGGTGACAGGGGCCATGGATATCATCATAGACCCCAGTTGCAGCAGGAACATTGACCCAGACATTCCCTTGGCATCAGCTCTGGCCCAGACATCACCATGGCCCTACTGGCCGCAAAAGTCAGATCAGTATGGCTCCAGTGGCAGCAAGGCTCCAGACACCAACATGTTCTCAAGTGGCTGTCCAGACCCCAGGTATCAACAATAGAAATCATGGAGATCAACCCAGACCCTGGCTCCCACTGGGTCATGAACCCATACATGACCCATGGCACTAGCCTGGGCCTACACGACATCATAGCCTAATGTGGGAGCACAGGCACCCAGATTGTCATTACCCCAGTTGCAGCATGGTCCTCAGACACCAACATGGCCACAGGTTATGGCTCAGACCTGGAGTATCCGTGTGACCTTCCATGATACTGTGGGCCACAGACATCAACACAGTATCTGGCTGTGCTGTGATAGGACCATGGACCCAGACATGGCTTGTATGTCACTGTGGCCCCAGGTGGCAATCACCGGCCACACATATTGGCATGGCCCCCATGGCAGCATGGTCCTTAGATACCAACATGACCCCAGGAGGCAGCCCAGACCTTAGCATTGCCTTTGAGGGTATCAAGAGACCAAAATATCAACATAGACCCAGGCTGTGGTAGGGCTACAGACCTAAAGATGACTCTTGGCAGCAATCCTGGCCCAGACAGCACCGTGGTCCCAGATGGCAGCACAGGCCATTCAGATTGGCATGGCCCCAGTGGCCATACAGCACTTGTGATATATATGTGTGTGTGTGTGTGTGTGTGTGTGTGTGTGTGTGTGTGTGTGTATTTGGTGTGGTAAGTCCTTCTGTATATGTGTTGCTTTTATTAATTAATGAATAAAGAAGCTGTCTTGGCCTGTGATAGGGTAGAGCAGAGCTAGCAGGGAAAACTAAACTGAATTCTGGGAGAAAGAAGGTGGAGTCAGGAGACACCATGTAGCCACCACCAGAGACAGATGCACCAGAACTTTGCCAGTAGGCCACAAGACTCGTGGTAAATATAAAATAATAAAAATTGGTTCGTTTAAGATGTAAGAGATGGCAAATAAGAAACTAGAGCTAATAGGCCAAGCAGTGATTTAATTAATACAGTTTCTCTGTGGTTATTTTGAGTCTGGACAGCTGGGAACGAATAAGCGGGCTCCTCTTCCTCCTCCTCCTCCTACTACTCACACACACACACACACATAAAACATTCATTATATATACATGTATATATAATGAATCATTGCTAAGATAATACTGGCCAACTTCCTATTGCTTAAATTACACAAAAACCATTTGTAATCAAAATGCTTTGATTCTTTCTTAAATATTGTCAAATGTTTATTATATTACTAAGTCTTATATTCTTTGTAATGCATTTTTGACCCCAAAGTTTAGAAATCAGAAAAGCTCTGGGTTAGACTCAAAAAAGATAATCAATGAAACTGCAGGGAACCTAATAACCTTCTATGGCTGATATCTGAGGCCCTTCCAAGTCAAAGGTTATGCTGCAGAAACATGTAGATGCTCTTCAGATCACCTCCATTATGTTAGGCGTGCTCACCTCCCTGATAGAAATAGTAACTTGCAGAATTTTTTCTCTCTATAAGTATGGAGCTTAGATATGTGATACTGAATAGTGCTAGGTAGACGTCATCATCTGAGAACACCTAAAAGGGATGCATTCAATTGCATCTTGCTAAAATCATACTGCATGGTTTCCAAAATGATTACTTGGTACTCAGATAATTTCTAAGAAGATTAAGCCAATAGATATATTAATCTAATAGAAAATTAGGCAGCAGTGTGATTTGGATATCAACATATACACAACAGTAACAAAACCAAGCAAAGTCAGACCGGTAACAATTCTATTAGGAGATGGAGCCAAATGAAGGAATAAATTTTGTCTTCTTTGAGAAAGCCTTTCATGTTAGGACTCGTTAAGCTTCAGTCACTTGGTCTCATCCACTAAACTGTATTCTTCCTGAAGAAGAGCAAACTATTCGTATTGGTTATGACAGACTGTGCTGTTTTTTTTATCCGTCCTAATTCAAGTGCAGAGAAGCCTCTCTCTGACAGCTTGCTAATGCCAAGGAACTGGACCTGCTCAAGTCCTGTTACGGTTATAAGTGGTCCATGGTTGGCCTATTCATTTGGGCTTATAAAATCCTCCCATAAAAAACCTTCTTATTTCTGAGTCCCTGGGTGCTTTTGGCATACACTTCTTTCATCATTCCACCCAAACACTATTCCAGGGACTGGCAATCAGAAATATTCAGCAAATCACTTTTAGGTTTATACTGTCATCCTTCTAAACGATAGTCTTATATGGCTTTTTCCCCCTTACTTGTGGGAAAAAAGGACATTTTCTCAAATTGAGTTGCATTCTAGAAACTTCATTATTTTGAATGTCAAAGGAAATAAGAAAAGGCAAGCAACAATTAATTCACATGTTTAGGATGATGTAATGTGAAAAGGAAGTTTAAGAGCAACCGTGATCATTACAATTTTATTTGTTAGTTTTTGTTTCAAAAATAAATTTTGACTACCTATCGGGTCATTTCTGTTAGTTATTCAGTGTGGGGAAAAGGGAGGAGGCAAATTCAGGAATGCTAACATTCTGTTTTCTCACGCACCTTGATGTGACTTGCTCTCCTCTACATGCTCCCACGTGGTGAACTGAATCCTCTAAACAAACCCCTTTTAACTGTGCCTATGTTGGTTAATTACTACCACAAAAATACGAAGACATCTAATACACCCTCCAGATAAAGCTTGCAGAAGGCCTTCATGTTAGGACTCTCATTGTAGATCTTGTCTGACTTGCTCTTATCCACTAAGTTAGACTCTCAATGAAATAATTTACAGCCAAAACTGTTCACTGGTTATTGCTGGCTGATGATAGCACTTTCTGATGGATCTTCATATCCAAAGTCTTTGGTTCTTGGTTATAATCCACCTATCTTTAAAATGTTGTGTCTTGCTTCTCAATGGGAGGTCACAAGTTTGGACCAGGCTTCATCACTTCCCATCCATCTCTGTGGCTACTTTCTCCTAACGTCTACACCTTAAGCGGCCACTGTCAGAAAAACAGTTCTTTTGTTGTTGTTTCTTATTGCCTTCAGTGATCCAATCTTAAAACTGAATATAAACTCCTTGAACAGAGGGGATGACCACATTTCTATGAGTTTAAACACTATTTAATAACATCTTTTTGGCAAAAGAGGTACATGTGAAAGGTTACAATACGTTTAGTTTCAGTAATGTCAAAAGTTAGGGACAAACACACACCTCATACTCAAGGAAATCTGATATATCTTTTATCTCTGTTACTTTGACACTAACAAAAAACTATTGGTAGTAAATAGCATTATTTATTTCATTATTTTATCATTAATACTAATAGTGCCAAGAGAAACACTATCCTACCAAGTTCATATGCAAAGTTTTTGCTTAAGTTTATTTTTAAATATTTAAAGCCATATGATCTTTAATTTTTTTTCAGAAAATTGCTTTTAAAAGTTACATAGATTTATGGTATACAACATGATTCTTGATATAAGTGAAATGATTAGTCACAACATATTAACATGTGAATCCCCCCCCATATATGTGTGTGTGTGTCTGTGTGTGTGTGTGTGTGTGGTGAAGTCATATTTCTGTTAAGTGTCCTTTGTTTCTTTACTTTCCTCATTATACAGATACATCCCTGAGCCTTTTTGAATCACTGTTTTGAGGTGATATCAGCCTTACAGATTGAAGTTCTGTGTCATATGTCTGTTAGTCCCTTCCCTTCTCACTTGATGACCACCATCTTGATATTTTGTAACATGTATTAAAGTGCAGCTAAACTACAAAACAATAACTACCTCCACAGCTGCTCCTGGAATTTCACTTTCCTAAGGCATCTGTGTGTGTTTAAGGAAGCACCTCATGAATGTGAGTGCGAGCTCCCGAGCAGGGTGTGGAGGAGGGAGCGGAATAAAGAGAGAGCAATCATACCATGAACAATAAGGAAGTAACAGTGCAAGAAACCAACTTTCCCCACTAATTTTTTTTTTTAACTTTGAGAAAAGGGTAACGAGAGGGAAGTAAAAGAACAGCAATTCGCATGGAAACATCAGAGAAGGTGAAAATCTGGAACTCGAACAAGACTAATGGATAATGTTTTCTTCAACAATATCATCATTGCAAACCACCACTATACCAGGAAAAATCTACCGAGGGAGTGAACGAGTGAGGGTAAATTTGTGAATGTCACATAGCTATGATGTCTGATCTTGCTGGTGTGAGATGAAGATAATGCATGTAACACCTCAGTCTGGCTCACTGAAACCGTAGGGAAATGAGCCTGAGACCTGTGGAACCAAGCCCTCACCCCAGGCTGACACAGACAGGAGTTCTGTTTCCTTTGTCTTTTCTTTTAGGTACTAATTAATGAAGATTTTCTGTTCAGCTGTCCTGGATTTCTTACTTTGTCGATAGTGTGTAAAATCTGCTATATAGACTCAACAAAAACAATTTGAGAATATGAGCTTTTTGACTGATACAGAAAGACAATTCTGATTGATGTACAATTGGGTACATCAGTTTTGTTTGGTGTATTTATCCCAATCTATAACAAAAGATATATCTTTAGTATTTACTAAAATATGATTAAAACATTGGTTAATGATAAATGTTCCCTAGCACTTGCTGGCAGAAACTAACAAAATAGCTGTAAACTGCAGGGAGCCATAGGCACAAACGCCATTACAAGATGGCAATTGCATCCTCGCAGTTTGGAGGTAAACAATTCCATACTTGGCAATGCTTCCGGACTGAGCGTCCAGGCGCTTCCCGCATGCGCAATAACCTAAGTGTCCCTAACCAATCCCGAGGACTCTAGTGCCAGCGGGCACATAGCAGCCAATCAAGGTGTGAGTCGCGTCACATCTCCCTATATAAGCAGCCGCCATTTTAGACCTCGCTCTCTCTCTCGCCTCCTGCTCTCCCTTCAACCAAGGGTTCTCCAATAAATCGTGATCCGAGAAGAATCCTGAGTGGTGGCTGTTCTTCCTCGCTGGTCGGGGAGTTCGCCGCAGTAAACAGGTCAATAAAGACATGGTTGCAAAAATAGAGTGAATGTAATTTTTATATGTGTAAGAAAAATTATTCAATAATAGTTAAAATGGATTGATTTTACTTAACAATCATTCATATCTTGCTCAATAAAATTTAATATCATTGTTCAACACCTTGATACAATCTATTTTGTTTTTTGAGTGACACAGGGGTGCTCTTTGCTGAGTTTCTGCAAGGAGTGAATTATAAGAAAATGTATATTATTACTCTTACATATTAATAATTATGAACGTCCATCAGTGATAGGAGGAGCTGTGAGAAACAAGCCAATAATGATCGCTGTGCCAGTTAAACTGGCAAAGGTCAAACTCTCCTTGACTCCCGTGCTTTCTGCTGGGGAACTCAAAGGCCACATTTTGTAAATCCATTGAAGCAATTTAGGAGGGAGTTCTGTAGTTCGCTTAAAAAGGAATTTCAACATCTAACACTTGGGAAGCACATTATCGAGAACTAAGGGAAAGCAAATACAGAGACCATGTGCCCTGTATTTAAGCGTTTTACAATTTATAAGCAAGTCTAATATAGGCATTAAATTAAGAATGCCACACAGTACCCCAAGAGAAGCTCAAATAATGAGCTATGAATTGAAGCATTCCCTCCTGGAGGCAAGAGAGATGGTCACAAAACTCAGGAGGTTCAAGATGCTTAGAAGACCCACGAGGCTCCTCCTCAAGGTTATTCAGTCATTAAGCAGTTGCTTGGGGGAAGGATTCTTTGGCAAAGCTATATTTAAGCTGTACACAGAACACCCAGATGCCATTTTTTTTGTGTGTGGTATTACTCTGGGGTAAGTTTTTCAGTTATGGAGTTTCCAGGAGAGGAAGGAAGGTTACTCATCCTCCACTTCACAATCCCTTAGCCATCTTCCTGTAAGAAACCCTAGTAAGCTCATTTATCCACAAAGCTAGACTGGAGTGGGATCATTTCTTTCATGTTCCACACAGAGTGAACAGACTTTTGCTCCTTTCTCTCCACAGAACCTCGAAGTTCAGAGGAGGTATTTGACCTGAGGATAAGAGATGGGATTGAACCTAGAGGTTAGATTGGAGTCATAAGTGAGCTCAGAGAGGAGGAAAAAGAAGAAAGTGAATCCAATATAGAATGGATGATACCCACTGTTCTGAGCCACGAAACTCTGTTTTGGGCTTGTATAGCTATTGCTTCCATTGTCTTCATCAGCACTTGGGTTACTTGGGTCTCTCTGTCCTTCCTCTTCTAACTTATCTAGGAAATAAATGGTCACTTATGTTACTCTATTACTGAAAAACATCCAGTGACTCCACGATCCTGACCTTAGAAGATAAATTCCACATATAAAACCCTTCATACTGTGGTCCTGATTCTATTAGTGGAAATTTTGTACCTTCTGAGGGACACTCAACAGTGCAACATTTGGAGATACTTTAACTTCTCATAGCTTAAGGGTCCTCCTATCATCTGGTAGAAGAGGCGAAGGGTCTGCTAACTGTCCTACAAGACTCAGAGTAACTTAACAATGCAGAATTGCCATGCTCAAATGACAACAGAGCTGAAGCTGAGCAATTCCGAATTATGCAGCATTCAATTCAATTCTGTAATTATTAAAACAAGTCAAGAGATGTGTAGAAAGAGACTACTGACTCTTAATAAATGAAAATTTTAACTAATAGCTGTGGGTGAACAGGAGAGTCCTATATGAGCTATATGCAGTTTGTACCTACCTACTCACAAAGGCTTGCTGCGCACTGCATAATGTACATCAATTAAGGAAGCATTTATTAAACCATATTTTCCCAAACAAGATGTCTGTCTTACTGTGACTGGACTTATGCATATATTCTTATGCCTGGAATTCTCCAGTAAACTTATACTTTTTTATTTCAAGTCAAGCTTAACTATCAAATCCAAGAGAAAAATTCCTCCAATTGTCTACAGTCAGTTGGTCTGGCAATCTCTTCAGGCCTCATCTATCATATGCTTCCCAGGGAATTATCGTTATTCATCATGTGTTTGTTTAGAGCTAGAGTGTGTGATTTGAAGACAGGGCCATGGCTTACTCCTTTTCATATCTCTGCTACTTACCATTTAAACAAAGAGGACACAAAGTTGGGGGTGGGATGAGGCAGACATGGAAGGGTTTGGGTGAGGGAGTGAACATATTGCATGAAATTGTCAAAGTATTGATATACAAAACAGAAAAAAAACTACCAACAGAAATTGAGGCTGGCTGAAAAGAACATGTATATTAGTAACAGCTGGATGGTAGTCTACTAGATGGGAAAGAAGACATGAACAAGAGAGTGGCAATAGGTTAGGTACAGAAATCACTTGGAGGTTATTAAAGAATGTTCTGAAGACCTGGGGTTTATGGCTTCTTTGGAAGGATTGATAGGACATAGGATGTCTTTCTTTTTAATTAATGAGTAATACAAACTGACAAAGTAAAATATTAATGGTGGAAATATTAGAAAATATTTGATAATTACAGTGTTTAATCATTTAACCATGTATATGAAGCTTATGTAGATACTGTAGGGTTTAGTGGGAGAGCATGTGAACTCAGTCTGGAGTCTCTCCCATGCCAGGAAGACAAAGGAGATGAGGCAGGGGAATATTACTATAATTATACAACTTGTCCCCAAGGATTGCATACATCCAAAGCCTGGACATAGAAACGGAGGACACCAGGTCTGGGAGTTTGGATAACCAGTGGAAGTGACCAAAGCCTGACTTGTGTTCCATCAGGATGGTCACTTTGTACATTTCGTGGTAGCCGCTACTACTGATATCTAGGCTACCATCAGGAACTCAGGAGGTCTTTTTTTTTTTTACTAAATGATTTATTTATTCCACTGTTCTTTTTTCCAGATATAATACTTCATTTTCTTGAAGAATTTCTTACTCTTTATGTGCTCTTTGTAAATCCGTCGACAAGAAAGTTCTGTCTTCTCAGGAATATGTCTAAACACTTGGTTCAGGCAGAGCTGATCCTTGCATCACATGCACCTGTACATTTAAAATCCACAGAGTGAACACATCAACGAAACCAGGCCAGCTGGGATTCTTCCCTGGAACCTCATGGTTAGAGATGCAAAGGGATCACTTTTCTTCACTTAGCCTGTGAACTGTGAGAGTGAGGGTCTGCATCACCAGTGGCTCTCCTCTGCCACTCACCATGAGCCCACACATAAAGAAGACGCTAAAGGAGGCACTGAGGCAAAGAGGAGATGCCAACCCAAACAGTGGCAGGAGATACCCATGGCAACGGCAGTCAGGTCTTGACCAGCCTGAAGCACTGGCCTCTGGTGGCTTCCTCTTCAAGTGTATGACTGGCTTTGATGTGCTTCTGGAATAAATGAATCAATCTATTGTCCCTTTGCTTAAATTAATTTTTGTTGGAGTGTGGTCATGTGTAATCTAAGGGACTTAACTAATAGGGTTAACCCTTGCATGATGTTACAACAATTCAAGGGAGCATGCATCTGAGTTGGCTGCAATGTGAAACTCCAGCTCTTATTGCTACAATGCCCCCTCTATTTGTTGACCAGTGGCACACATGTAAGACTAATTTATTTGGATCTCTATTATGTCTAGCTTACTGTCAAAATCCAACCAGATCACTAAAATCAAAGCACAAAGCTTTAAAACTCTAATAACAAGGGTTGCAGCCTTCAAAATATGAGAACTAAAAGCTCTCATTTTGTAGTACACACCGCAGTGACAGAATGAGTCCCATCCCAACAGGATCCGCCTAATGTTGTCAGCTGCCCTTCTTGTTTGGACACTTAAGAACCACTGTGACTGTCTCCCTTTCCTCGCTGCTGGACAAAGGGGAAATGGAGGGAACAGCAGTACAGGCTAATTTGCCATGGAGCGAGGAGAAAGTGTGGAGCCAGCTGACAAAGCCCGGAAGTTCTAAACCTACAGCTGAGTCAACATTGTGGGTAGACTCCAGGTGGGAGAATTTCTTGGGGCTTTGATTCTGTTCTCTGGAGGAATCTCTTTAGCTACCTCAGAGTTTTGTTCTCTCTACTATTCAGTGGATCTGGACAGGGCATCGGTGGTGTATGCTTTCCAAGGGGGCTTTAAAGCTTGGTAAGCCCATTCTCATGAAGTAGGCTGGACAACCAAGACTCCTGTTCTGCTTCTTGCTTTTTTGGTCAAGGTTCCAGTCTCTGGAAGTAAAAGTAAAAGTAAATTTACTTTTCTCTAAGTAGGCTTCTGATTGGTTTGGCTCAAATACATTTCTGTAGCCCCAAACACGCCTAAAGTCCCTTTCAAAACACAGTTCTAAGATTTGCTTCATTTCTGTGTTTTTCACCTCTTTGCTTTGCATTTTCTCTTTGTTTCTTTGAGATGAGTCTTGCTGTGTCATTCAGATTGACCTCAACACTGCGGCAATCTCCCTACCTCGGTCTCCCCAGTGTTGGACCTACCTGCAGGTGTCTCCACATCTAGTGGAGTGTTCTCTGTGGAAGCTTTTGAGCTTAAATGAGATGATTATATCCCCAATTTGACTATGCAAGGAAGAACGTCAATCAACTGAGGGTTTTTATTGGCTGATTTTTTTTTTTTACTATCATTAACTTCTTTTTTTATCACTTGAAGCTTTGTAATTTCACTTCTCACTTCTGAACTATCTATTGCTCTCTTGCCATGGGAGGCCCTAAATTAGTAGTTTTCCCCGAAGATTCCTTTTCCATCTTTTTCTGAACAGTCAATGTTTCCTGATTTCATTTCCTGCTGGCCATGGCTTGCTAAACACAGCAAAAGGTCCTTAATACACAGTCCTAAATCTCTGCTTTCCATGATTCCTCTGGCTCCCAGCTGAAAGCTCATTTCAGCTGGCTTCCGAGTGGAGCTTTACGAATGATTTTTATCACTGTAAAACACATTGTTGTTCAAGCTGCTCCTATCAGTTTTCATGCCCACTTAAAAAAAAAAAAAGAAACGTAACTTAGGTTATTTTAAACTGCTACTTAACATTCAGATACTAGTTTCCTTATTAGGATGATTAATGCCAGCTGCCACAACAGACATTCCAAAATGACACGCAAGTGACAAAGGTTTCTTATTCTTCCTACTACATATACAGAAAGAATTAGTGGCTAGAGATGGGGAAGCGTTGTTCCACATGCAAAACCAAGCTAGGAGATTCCTCTCATGGTATCTCTACTCCTTCTGAACAGCTGACTTTTGAGGTACCTAGCACAGGAATTAAAAACTGAAGGAGAACACCACCTCTTCACTCCTCAAACCCAAGCTTGTGAACATTACTCATGGTGCACTTGTTAAAATAATCACTCAGCTCAAACCTAATTGCAAAGGAGGCGGGAGGCGGGGAAAGGTAAGGGGGCTTGCGGAGCAGTGGATGAACCTTAACTGGCTCGACCCCTGGAGGCTGCTTTAGCAATTCGCAGCTGTGTGACTGTGGATTGGAATATCTTGCAGGAGAGAGTCTGTTAGTCATTAGTTCTATTCCACAAATATTCCCAGTTCTGTTTCTTAGCATGTTGTATTTCTGCATTTCCCAGGAGATGCAGTGCTCAATGTTTTTGCCTTTCATTGCTTTGTGCAATGAAATGTGAACAGAAGGGCATGTGTTTCTTGCAGATTGACTCTTCCCACCCAGGATGCAATTATTTGCATAATATCCTTCCATCTGCCTTAATCCCCAGTAGTACTTCAGATAGAGGCTGCTTCATTAGCCTGGATACCCAAGTAAGGATGACAGGAACCAGAGCTCTGGCTGAATCATTGTAGACTTGTATGAGCATGCGCAGTAAAATCCCAATTCTAAGACACTGAGATGTGTGATTGTTGGTCATCCAAACACAGATCATTCAATTCTGATTCTGATTGATGACACTTTTTTTTTCAACTCTACTCTTTTAATGTTAGGGGGTGAGTAAATGCAGAACAAATTTTCAAGTCCTGGCTTGTTTTTATTATTTTTCTTGGCTACCCTTGTATTAATTATAGCAGTGATATTACCAAGCAAACACAGTTCCCTGCATACTTCAAGCTAGTGGTTATTGACAACAGTGAGCTTTAGTCACATACTGGGGAGGACCACCCATGGTTTTCCCTAACTGTGTTTTCAAAGCCACACTTGTCTCTGCAAGTTAATATCAGCAAAATTGTTCTTTCAAACCCAAATCACTCCCGGCTTCCTGTATTTCTCTCTCCTTTCCTCTTTGCTGGAAAACTGTCCTTCCTCGATTTTTCTGCAATAGAACTGTTTGCTCACATAATAGTACATCAATTTTTTAAAAGGTTATTGTACATAATCACATGTTTCACATCTCACTTTCACACCTACTTTGCTTTTGTTGATCTGCCTCCCTCACCCCTCCTTCACAAAACAGTGACCCTTAAAGTAGTCTTAGAAATAAGTAAGGGGGCTTAAGTACATACCCATATTTTAGTTATAGGTAGAATACGAAGTAGCCAAAGCACCAGATATCGATTCAGGAACTTAGGTTCAAATCATGTTTCTGCTTCTTACTAGCACTGAGAATTTTAGCTAACTTCTTTATCAGTAAAATGGGGTCAGAATGGACTGGCTTTTCTATAATATTGTTATAAACACAAAAATATAGCAGACAAGCTATAGTGGTTACAAAGGATCATTAATATTACCATAAAAATAAAAGGTACAGTTAGCACAGAGACCCTTCATGTATAACTGTTGCTTGTTTGTATTAAATGCCTTTAAGGCTGAGGAAGCCCCCAAGACAGGTTTACTAATGTCAAACTCTGTCTCTGAACTTGTCTATTCTTACAGCTTGGTCATCCTGCAAAAAGCTTGTTGAGGCATTGTTGAGAATGAATGACAATTGGAAATAAAAATCTATCGGCTGCAATTTAAATATGAACTCAGTTCAGATTTATGTGTGTTCAGGTTTTAGCTTTTGCACTTTATTCAACAACAAAATGATTAAATGAAAGGGACAGATAGTCACCGTTATGAAACGCTATTCAATTGAGCCTCGAGACCTCAGGCAAAGCCATATTTGCACATCTGTTCAATGTTTGTTTTTAATCTTTCTCTCTGGTGATGGGCAGAAGATGGAGACGAGCATTCTCCGAGAGCTGTCCTCCCATAGTGCATTGCCCCTTCCTGTGGCTCTCATGTTCTCTTCTTTCCACCTTCTTACTTGGAGTCTTCCAATGACTTCCGTGGCCCTCACTCCTCCGTTTTTTTAAACTTTTTGTTTTAATTTTAAAGAATTTTCAGTCTTAATGAAATTTTCTCAGATATTTTACACACAGAGTGGTTATTTCTAGAAAGCTGACGATCACTGTTCTTAGTTTCATGGAATTTAAGGATAGGCCAGATCTTGTCCATTGGCCCTCTACTCTTCTGTCTTTCTGTGAGGTAGGCTGACTCATGTGGACAGCATGTGTTGGCACACTCGGGTTTCCATCTAAGTGTGTAGGGAGTCTTGGCAGCAGATAGGGAAAGGAAGGGAGTGTGCCCTCCAGGACAGGTGTAAAATCTCCTCCAGTGGGCAGCGTTCTGCCCACAGTCATTGCTTTCCTCAGGCCACTGGCAGTCTCTATGGCGTGCTTGCCTGCACTGTGCTCTCCCTTCCAGCAGACTATTAGACTATTCCCAATCCTTGGCTGCATGGTTCCCATAATCCACATCTTTGCAGATAATCTCTTTGTAAATAAAGGAATGAAGTTATTCTGCTTGGATGACACCTCTGTTTCCTCTTGGGACACTAAGTAACTCAGCAGTTGCCTTGCTTGGCTCTACTCAGTTTCTACCTTCTCTTTTATCTGTTTTATTTATTGCTGCTGTCATGGCTATTTTCTTCACCTGTATATAATGTCTGATATGCATTCCTGTTCTCTCTCTTTGGCTTTTTGCTTTTCTATCTAATATTGTATGTCTTGTTTGTCACATAAGGGTTATTTGAGGTTATATAGTGTATTTCTCTTTTTCTTTTCTTTTTGAAATAATTAAAAACATACACAAATTGCCAGAATAGACCAAAGAGCCTTTTGTTTTGTTAAATTTGTTTATAAAATGTCCCCAAATGGGGTTTATCAAATGTTTCCTTATGGCGATTCAATTTGAATCCTTTTGCAGTTGAACCACTATAGTAATTAATTTTGTGTTCTCATGGCAGCAAGCTAGGTGGTACATGTTCTCATTTCAACCCACTGCTGGCGATGTCAACATCACTCCTTGGGAGGTGACGTCTGTTGGATTTCTCTCCAGTGCACTCAGTCTTCTTCTTTACAATTAAGCATATTTCATAATTGCCTAGTTTAATATTTCATCTCTTGAACTTTCACTCACTAATTTTAACCATACTCAGGTTTCTTACCTGAAGTATTACTATGATGATTGTAAAACTGTTATTAATTTTACCATATCTTCCATATTTATTAGTTAGCATTTTATTATCAGGACTTTGTTACCCCCAATTGATTTTATTTATTCATATCAGTATGGATTTATGAATTACTGTTTTATTTGATGGGTTATTCATTCTGGTGTACAGATTATTAAAGATTTGCCAAGAAGAATCCTTCTAAGATGGCTTCCACAAGAATTTGAGCATTTCCTTGATATACTGAATAAAATATTCAGGTCCATCTTTAATCTTCTATGCTTAACCCTAAAGTCAGCCACTTGCTGAGGAGCTCTGACTCCTTTTAGTGGAGAGTTAAATTAAGAAGTGGAGATCTGGGCACTGGTATACTCACGCTTTTTGAAGTATTACTGCCCTCAGACCCCTCAGTGAGTGACGAGGGAATTAATATATCAATCATATATATACATGTAGATATGTACTATACATGTGAGCATGTGTGTGTGCATGTTTTATAGGAGGAGACTATACATAGGTCCAAATAGCTAGAGACCTGTAAGATTGGGAGCAATTTTAAAGGCTGAATACAATGATGTCCATGTTTATTACACGATTTCTCTTTGCATACCTATGTAATGGTGTATGGAGGTATGTACGTATCTACCCATGTATTAAAACTGTGAGTTCCTATCAATATCTTCACATCCAATCAAGTTCCATTTCACCCTGTGCTTTTACACAACAATGAAAAATATGGGCAACCCGCTGGCCCTAGATTAAGCACTGCCATCCCTGGATGTGTTTCACCTCACTCCCCACCTCAGAGGGATTAGCCTTTCACCAAGAATCCATCTAGTAACTCCTGGAGTAAATTATTCAAGAAGAAAGGTCCGTGGTATGAATACTATTTTCCCCTCATGAACTGCAAGTGGGCAATAGGAATAATTTATCACGCTTTCATTTGAATTAGAGAAACCATTCTCATGATTTAATCCAAACCAACAAAGGTTCTTCACACCTTATAAAGGTTTGAGACATCCATGTTTACTGTGGAGAGAGTTGCTTGTTTAGCCTGCCAATAGTGATTTTATGAAGTCTGTATCCAAATATCTTAAACTCTTTCTCCCCCTTTGCTTTTTCCTTCCTTCGTTTCCCTTCACTGGTAATAGCTTCCATTCTCCCTATTTTTTTCTTTAAAGTTGCTTTTGCTTCCTTTAGGCTTGTCCTTGGCATTGATGAGTACACTAGTCAGACTCATTTCTTCTCATAGCAATCCTCTGGAGCCTCCACTGAATCTTCATTAAGAAAATCTAAGCGAATCAGAATGACCCAGCTCATCTTGGACCTTTGTCTAAAGTACTTCCTTTGAGACTATAGGCATGGAAATTTTTTAAAAAGTTGCCATTATTCTTGTGTCTCTTCTGAGTTGTTTACTGGTGACCTGGGGACTTCAATGTCAAATTAATAAATCTGAATAAGCAAAATAGGCTTTCCTATACACAATTCATGTTTATTCCAACAATATGACTTCTCTAAATTGCATATTGATGAATCATACTAACCACCATCCATCTTCCCAGAAGTTAGGGTGATGTACTAGATGAGACACATCCTGAGGACTATGAGACAGATGTTCCAGATACATCAGAGAAACAAAAACAAGCTGTTCAGTCCTCAGTTGTTGACATAGAGAAGCATAATGGACTGTTTAGGACATGAAAGTTGGGCATGGTTTAGTCACCTGTAGGACTGTATGAACTTTGCAGAATAAGGCATTTTTTTTGTTGTTGTTGTTTTTTGTTTTGTTATTTTTTTTTTGAGACAGGGTTTCTCTGTAGCTTTGAAGCTTCTCCTAGAACTTGCTCTGTAGACCAGGCTGGCCTGGAACTCACAGAGATTCACCTGCCTTTGCCTCCCAACTGCTGGAATTAAGACATGGATTTTTTTATGCATAGAAACGTCAGTTTGTTACGGTCTGACTGTGCAACAATGCAGGGAAGGATGAGAATATACACCTTCCAGAACCAGGGTGCAGACATCACTTAGTTCAACAATCTGATTTGAGAGTAAGTTGTAGAGGAAGTCAAGGGGAGAACTCTCTGCAGAATGCGCACATCAGGGATCAGACTTGGTGGGAAGCCAAGGGAGGGGGAGCAGATTAACTTTTAGCACACCTCATGCTTTCTGAGGTTAACATGACATAAAGCTAACATGTCAAGTTATTTTGTGTTGGGAAATTTCACTACTGTTTATGAAATGGTGTTCATTTTTTAAAATAAAGGCCAATGCCAAATTTATCTAAAGTACTTCAGAAAAATCATTCTAGGAACCAACAAGAGAATGAAGTAAACAAATAGAAAATATAAATATTTTAAAATGTGAGTATTGACATTTGAAGGAGTACAACACGTTTCAAGATAGGAAGATACTAGTACAACATGAACAGAAAGAGAGTGTGAGCGGTTTCCAAATCCACTTCTGTCTCGGGCTTCTGCTTAGCTATGCTACATCTTCACGAAAGGAAGCTAACCCTGGCATTTGGACACCTTTCTCTGTGGGTGGTTACAGCAGAACAGCATTTCTCTAACATGAATTTTGGCATTAATTTTCTTGACATAGCCACTGTAGTTTTAATTTCTCTGGATGTATTTAATGTGATCATTTAAGTGTAGAGACAATCTTTGTTGTACCGAATGCATGAAAAGATAAAAAGAGCTGTGCCCTCCCCTTGGGCAGGGAGGAGTTGAGAAGAAATAGCAATCGTAGGTGTTTTATCCCAGGAGTCACTAAGAAAAAGTATGTACAAAACAGAAAAAGAAAGTCAGATCAAAATTGGTTTTGGTAAGCTTTCATGTTTCTTGTTTTATTTTCTTTTAGTGTCATTTATTCTTAGGTTTGTCTTAATAAAAGAACATGAAGAAATATGGCTAATAGAGTATTTCGAAAGTTAATAAAACTAAGAAGTAAAAAGCATTTATGTGTGTTTTCTAAAAGAGTCTGAGTTTTGAGAGGAAACATTCTAAACAAGAAGAAAAACCCCACAAACACAAAATCAAACCATTATTGTTTCTTTAGAGAAGGAACTGATCATTATCTTTCAAAACATGGAAACTAAAATATTCTAGTTCCAATTGCATAATTTGGATAGGGCCAAAAAAATACCACTCGTCTTAGTACGGATGCATTGTCTCATATCTCTGGCTTCTGTTAGCCTTTCTCAGGACAGTACCTACACTTTCCTTAAGATGTACTCTTTACCTCTCAACAGGCCTGGGATACTCTCTACCCTCATTCGGCCTGGAAGGTCTCGGTATGACCATGGTTAGTGCTATGAGCACATACTGTCCTCTGATCATAGTGATTGGCTCAGGGACCACCATGTGACCTAATCTAAGTTCTGCGACTGAGTTCTAGGAGGTGGGTGGGTGTATTGGTAAAGCCATCCTTTTGTCAGTGGAACTTTCAGCTTAGGACCAGGAGTCAGGTCTGAGAAGTTAGGGAGTGTCCCATGGTCTGAACCAGCCTGTGAATGGACGCAACAGAGAGGAGCATGCTGACGTGGGAGAAAACTGACCGACACTGAAGCTGTTAGATGAGGTCTTTCCCAGTAGAAGTATTGTAGGGTTTTTTTTTTTTTAAAATATGATTTTGTGGTATTTTACATCACATTTTTACTAAAAATTAGAAGAAAGTAAATGTGATGCTTAATATTGATTGGCATCTTGACAGGATCCAGGTCACCTAGGGTATAGTCCCTGGGCATGGCTGTGGAAGAATTATCTAGACTACGCCAATTAAGAGAACCCATTTTAATTAATTTTGGATAGCATCATTCCCTGGGCTGGGATCCTGTACCAAATAAAAAGGTTTCTCACTCTGCCTTTTTCACTGTGGATGAGGTCTGCCCAGGTTCCTCAAGCTCTTCTCCCAGTAACTTCCCCACCATGATGGCTTGGATCCTCAGACTGTGATCAAAACAAACTCCTATCTAGTGACTATCGACACACTGAAAGTGTCACCGTAGTGTAGCAAATAGTAAAGTCACCCTGTTTTAACACCCTTTCTCTTGAACTTTTATATGTAGACTTAAAGATGCAACTAGACACATTGGTAGTTTTTATGTCTCAGCACTGTTTTAAGCACTTGGTCAAGAATACTCAGTCTTCAAAATAATCCCCTGATGTAAGAATTATGGACACCTCCATCTCACCACGGGGGAAGACAAGGCACACAAAGGTCCTGTAACTTACCTCAGATCATATAGACATCAAAGGCACATGTAGGAATTGGGGTTCGCCACGCTGCCTTCAGATATGCCTTAGTGAGTACTTTCTACGTCTCTTCAAAGCAATGTCCTACCCTGTTCAAAATTATGAATAAAAGCAAAGAAAATATGCCCTGTCAAATAGTTAATTTTTTTAAAGGAAGGAACCCTGACAGATAAGATAGTATTATGAATCAAAGCGTAGAGCACTGTTGAAATACCCACAGCAGGAATGACCAGCTGTGGGTTAATTACTGTACCTCTGTGTCTCTTTTACCTCATTTGTGAAATGCAGTAAAGGGTGGCGCACGTGTTTCCTATCCATTTATTATGCCACAACAGGCTCCAAAGACTAAATTTATAAGAATGGAAATTCATTTCTCACGCTTTTGGAGTCTGAGAAGCACGAGGTTAAGGTATGGCCTCTGACCTTTCAGTGTGCTTACATGGCAGAGGGCAAGAGAGGGTTCAGTTCCCTCTGTAAAATCCTTAATCAAGGGCACCTAATTCCATTCACCATGGGTAGATTCAATGACAGAATCATCTCTTAAAATTCACATATCCTAATGCTATCCCACTGCCAACATCTGATTATAGAGAGACTTTTTTAAGTATCTAGTTGTGTAGGGCTTTTTTTGTGGGGGTGATAAAATCTCAGTACCTATATGGCATTTAGCAAAGCACACTAATTAATATGTTATCGGTCTTTATTGCTATTAAATCTCACCTTTCATTCTTACAGTTGTTCTCTCTCCTTCTTTTAGTTTTGTTGTTTGTGTCAATGCTTTTAACTATTCTGCTTGGACTACACCAGCATTTTTATTGTCCTCCCAAAATGCCATACTTTTAATTAAGTCTGAATCTTTACTCTTCTCTGATCTTGTTCTAGCTACGACTCCCTGCTCAAAGAGTATTTTCATTTGAAACATGAAAAATTAGGATGGGATACACAAAGGTCAAGGTCCTGCCCTAATTTCCTTTTCTTTGTCTCGAGAGAACCAACAAGGCATTCAGCCACTTCTTGTTCCTGTAGAAGACTAACATCATTTCTTTCTTCAGCATAGGAACCCATTTTCACTGCAGAAGGAAAGTCAGCTGTTTGTCAGGGAGCCGCCTCTGACTCGCATAGTTCTGCACAGGAAGCCCATGAATGTTAGCTCAATTCAGGAGGAAAGGCTGAGGATTAGTCACTAGATAAACGGAAACATTTTCCTATTTTGAATGGTCACTAAAGAGGTATTTAAAATAGATTAAAATGCAATGCCATAGGAAAATAAGTTTGGGGCAAAGCACTTAGATACTGTGCTTTATGGGTCACATGCAGCCATAACTAAGTACTCATTGTGACCTTGTTCAATGAGGGATAATTTGCACTCAACAAAAAGTCAAAGGTAGCCTCCCTGCTGACCACCTCCATCTGAGAGAAAGGTTATCATACTCTAGAGCAGTGGTTCTCTATCTGTAGGTTATGACTCACTTTGGGGAGTCCTTTTACTGGGGTCCCTAAGACCATTGAAATATCAGATATTTACATTATGATTCATAATAGTAGCAAAATTACAGTTATGAAGTAGCAATGATAATAATTTATGGTTAGGGGTCATCACAACATGAGGAACTGCATTAAAGGATTGCAGTGTTAGGAAGGGTGAGGATCACTGCTCTAGAGGGAAGCATGAAAATAATTAAGACAATCACATGACTAAGAAACTACAGCTATGACCTTTACTCAAGGTGCTAAAACAAAAGTGTTGTGTCTTCAGTGGCCTAAACAATAGAAATTTTTCTCCTCAGCTCTAAGGTTAAAGAATTAGGTTCTAAGAAAGACCTACTTCTTAGAATACAGATGACTCCCTTCTACCTAGGCCCCTGATGATAGAGACTGAGTTAGCTCTGGTGTTTCTTTCTTAAATCATACTAATCCCACTTAGTAGCTTTATGTAATCATTTAGTGGCTCCCAAGCTCCACATCTCCAGACATCATCACACTGAGGGGTAAGGTTCAACACATGAGCTTGGAGGGGACACATACATAACACTCATTTTTCTAATCTTAGGGTCTTCTTTGTAAATTAGCTAGAGATGCCAATTTAAATGTAATTATCATATTCCACCATAATTGCAAATAAGCTTTAGAGTCTGGGCTTTAAATCAAGGTTATTATTAAAATAACTCACATCTAATATTTTGTGGCCCAATTGTCTAACATTTTCATTTAACTTCAAGTTTGCTTATGTAATGAAAAATGCTACAGGAAAGAATTCCCTTCACTGTTTTCTCTCACTGCTAATGAGAACTGCTATGAAATGAACATAACCCCTTCTCTTGGGGATTTTTCTGGCTACTGCTACAGGCAGGATGTGCCATCAGATGGACAAACATGACCTCATGATCCCTTTGCTAATGTGGACTTTTCAGAAAGATTAAGCAGATTTTCCAAACAACTAGTTTAATGTTTAAAGCTTTGAGGTAGATAAAATGGAATCCCCATGCTGCTCCACCTTGACACCATAAACAAAGACTGCACTTTAGTTTCCCCTCTTCCCAGATCCGAATAATCACACAGAAACTGTATTAATTACAACACTGTTTGACTAAAGGCTCAAGTGTATTCCTTGTTAGCTCTTATATCTTAAATTAACCCATTTCTAGTAATTTTTGTATTGCTACGAGGCTGTGGCTTACCTGGTAAGGTCCTATTCAGGCATCTACCTACCTCCTTCAGTGGCTACATGGCATCTCCTTGATTCTGCCTACTCTCTCTATATATCTCTTTGAGCCTGGCTATATTCTGCTAAGTCATTGTCCTAAACAGTTTTATTAATCAACCAATAAAAGCAAAACATATATAGAAGGACATCCCACATCATCTCCCTTTTTTCTGTCAAATTAAAAGGAAGGTTTTCACTGTTTTTTTTTTTTTTTTTTTTTTTTTTTTTTTTTTTTTTTTTTTTTTTTTTTTTTTTTTTTTTTTTTTGGTTTTTTAAGACAGGGTTTCTCTGTGTAACAGCCCTAGCTGTCCTGGAACTAGTTCTTGTAGACCATACTGGCCTCGAATTCACAAAAATCCACCTAACTCTGCCTCCTGAGTGCTAGGATTAAAGGCATGCATCACCACCACCCAGATGGAAGATTTTTAACTTTAACATAGTAAAATTACATATAACAAAACAGTTTTCAAGTAAGAATTATAATTGCAACATTTAGTCTATTTATATAAGGTGAAAATCAAAGAAAATATTCTATCATCTATCTTATCTTTGTGAATCTAAAATTTCATATCTAATTTACCTTTTATCATAACTAAGGAAAATGATAACTATCTGTCTTCAGCTCTTAACAGACCCCAGAAAAATATATTACCTAAATAAGCAGGAAGTGCATTGTAAGCAGCTTCCAAAGTTCTAGAATTGACAGAGACATCTTGCTGCCTGGACAGTCATTTAGAGTTCTTCTGTAACATTGGAACATCCATCCTCAGCCTATGGGCCCATAGTATCCAGAAGACTTTTCCATGAAACAGGAAATTTGAAGATCTGTTCTGCCTTGTAATGTCAAAGTTCATCATTTGCTTTCTTCTGTGTCCTGTAGAATGTTTGGCAGACTCTTTCATGAAGCAAGAACCCTGAAGGGCTGTCTCATCTTCTTTAGGCAGGTTTAGCAGTCAATTTTCTGTGGGTCCTGCATGTCCAGTTTATACAGCATACCTAATCAAGCAGTTCTGGCAAGAACAGTTCCTGACCCAAATGGCTAGCCTTGTCACATTGAAGGCAAATTCCATGATGAGTTTCTTCAGTGTCCATCAACCCCTCTGAAGTAATTGGTGCTGCCAGAAGCAGATATGTCTCACTGTTGAGAAAAGTCTAAGTCCTTAAAACATTTTAAATGTTATATTCCATTGGTCTTTAAAGTGCTGAAGATTATCTGTCTAACAGAAATATATATTTAACCTACATGACATAATTAAGTTTGACTATTATAAATGACTATTAATCTCTAATTTAAATTATATATTATATTTTAAATTAGCTGCACAAACACAATACCTTAAATAAGAATACACACACACACACACACACACATATACAATGTAACAAAATTGACCCTAAATTTGTACCAATATACCAAAGTTCATACCAAAGTTAAGTATTCATCTCTGTATATTATGTCTCTCTTTAAATGAAAACAAACATTTATAAACAATCATTTTGGGAATTTAAGCATTGTTGTCTTCAAACTACTTCCTGCTGTTTGTTGGGCAAAGCATTTTAGGGGTTCACAGAGACCTTTTTGGGGGGTGTTATTTTGTAGGGCCCATGGGTCTACCCCTGCTCCTGGGGTTCATCTTGATGTCAGTTTCTGGCCAGCCACCTAAAACATCCTGTTTGTTCCTGTGCTCCTTCTGCCTTGCCTAGTGGTCAGCTATAGGACCATTGTTTACTCCACCTTGGGCATGGTGATTTCCCACCTGCCTGAGGGGTATTCCATTGTGCAGCAGCTAGGTATTTAAGGATTTTCCTAACTTGAAAAAAATGGCATTCCAGTGATCTCCTTTTGAATGACCTGGGTCTCTTGTGTGTTCTTTCAATATCCAGGCCCTTGCCCAGCTCACGAACAGTACAGTGGCATGCAAACTGTACCAAGAGTAATGCAGGAGGAGTTACATTGTTTCATTAAACCACATTAGCCTATAAGTAATTCATAGGTTTCCATCCTCTGTAGAAACAAAAGCAGAACCTCTTTTCCAAAGAAACATATCCTTAGACTCAAATTTTGAAGTCAAAATACCTTTAAAATATATATGTTCATTTAGCTTAGCAGCCCCCAGAATCAAATATCTCTCTGTAGTCAAAAAATCTAAAGAAAACACAATAATATACATAATTCAAACTCTCTGTGTATATTCCATTTTTATATGGCTTTTTTTATTCTATTACTTTTTAATATTTATTTTATTATCTTTACTCCTTGAATCTATGACTGTCTGTACTCTTGTCTATATATACTCTTTTCCCTCTCTCTCCAAAGTCTATGAACATTTTTAAAACACATTATGATCTGTTCAGTGGTTTAATTTTGTCTGAATCTGTCTTTATTGCATATTTGTAATCATTTTCTAACCAGAAATCCCTTTTTTAGTGCTAAGAGGGCATGGCTAGGATCAACTCTGTGGCCCTGCCTGTGGGTCCCACCCTGTCTAACATGCAGAGGTATATTCACTGCCCCTGTTAGTCATGCTTACTACCCAGCTCCAGGGATGCAGAGGGTGTATGTCACCATTAAGCGACTGGTGTAATGCTGCTCACAAACCCCATTTAAGTACAGTACCTCCCCAAAGGGCTAGAGCATTAAGGAAGCTCTTCTGGAAGCTTTCTCTTAAAGGAGGCATGCCTTTGTTCACCACCAGAAAACAGAGGATATCTGAAAAAAAATGTGGCTACCATGAAGCTGTGGTAGGCTCCTGTTTTTGTGGGTCCAGAAACCCTATTTTTTATAGCTTTTTTAGGTCTTATGTGTATCCATGCCCCAGACAGTGGGTGCCATTTTGTAAATGGAGACTGTTCATTTGTTTCCCAGCTTCCCAGACCTGAATAATCACACAGAAACTATATTAGTTACAAAAGTGTTTGGCCTATTAGCTCAAGCTTCTTCTTGGCTAGCTCTTATATCTTGAACTAACCCATTTCTATTATTTTGTGTATTGACATGAGGCTGTGGCTTACTGAGTAAGGTTCTGGCATCTGTCTCCTTTAGCAGCTACATGGCATCTCCTTGACTTCACCTGCTCTCTCTCTCTCTATCTCTTTCAGTTTGGCTATCTTCTGCTCTGCCATAGGCCAAAGCAGCTTCTTTATTAAACAATGGTAATAAAACATATTCACAGCATACAGATGGAAATCCCACATCAAGACACTCACCAACTTGTCTTTAAACCTATGTGTCATTTTCCACTAAACATGTGAAAACACTCTTAAAAATTCATTGTTAATTGAATCAGAATGTATTTTGAGAGCCAATGGCAGCATTTGTTTTCAAGTGCTTGAGGGAAGATGATGAATTCTTCTGATTTTCTAAGGTTGGGAGTACCCTTCTGAATCTACATGGTTTTTGATGTAGACTATGATATGGTAGAGGGTGTTAGAGGTTGGGATATTGTCTTGAGGGCAAGATTCTAATAGTTATGGACAAGATACCATGTCTCTAGATTCCTTCATGAAGTGAACTGTTAGTTAAAATAAAGAAATCCCACCAACTGTGAGTTTGCCCTGAAGTTGTTTGACTCTAAAGGAAATAAATTCAAGCAAGAGTTTTAGATGAGAAAGTTCCAAATAAACTAATATGTCAACTAATCTATTGTTTCAAAATGGAAACAGACTTAAAACCCAACACACAAACTTTTGAAGCTTCTGCTTTTTAGACAAAAATGAGAAGTTTGTAAGCAACAGAACTAAAGAATGAAAAAAAATTATTTGACCTAGCTCTCTTCCTCTGTCTTTGACAGATGACTTCAGGAAGCTGTAGTACAACTTGATAGATTTCATAAATAAATATAGTGAGGCCTGCTGTAAGATGTGGATTTCTTTTTATATAGAAAATAAACAATTGTTGCTCTACCTGAATAATTGGTAGGCAGGACGCTTCTAACAATACACATTAAACCCATAAAATTGACAGGCTTGACAAGTACAAAATCCATGAGATCTTTCCCATAGTAGTGAACATCATGACAATTCAGTATGACATAGGGCCAAGGAGAGATGTTTAGAGACTCGAGAAACGAGAAAAATCATATTATCATCCACAATTTGTAAATAGGATGCTTGAAAGGAGGAATTGAGTCCTGGAAAGTGAATTTCTACAAGTCATAAATGGCCTGAAGTCTTAAGAGAGCTACACTATTGGACCAACCACAGCTCAAAGTTTAGGGGATTAGAACTGAAAATAAATCACCAAATGGGTAGTGACTGAATTTCACCAAGAAGTCAGAGGTTTTTGTAAATCAAGTGGCAGCAAAATTTATTGACTGCCATTCTGCCACAAAAGCACTAAGTTCTGGGGGATATAAATGAAAATGGGGCATAACTATTATCCTGTACTCGCTTACAATTAGAGACTGGGATGTCTTAGTCTTTAGCGAATGTCTAAGAGCTAACCAGGAAGAAGAGTCAGCATGGTGAGAGTTGAACAAAAGAGCATTGTTCACATTTTCTGCCATATTTCAAGCTGCTCTTGGGGTGGGAGAGATGGCGTTGAGTTTCAGGTGGAGATTTAACAATTACATCTATGAGAAATGGAAGGCTGTGGAGGTAAAGAAAACTCAAGGTTTGCTGCTACAGCAACACTGTGGGCAGGAGTGCAGTGTTGGCTGGTATTTCCTCACTTTAGATTCCATCTCAGTGGGTTGGCAGCTTATATGGGGGCTTCTATGAGGAGCCCATCTTGAAAGGAGAAGTGCTGTAAATGAGTTTAATTACCCTTATTTTTAAGCAAACTGTGAGTTTTACCCACTTTAATTATTCTGAGTATCAAAGATTATATTGAGGGAGCACTCTGTAGAAATAAAACAGTCCTGTTACAGTTGACTGATGGGAAGCTATGCTGGGAAAAGCAAAATTGATAATCCATGTTTTCTCTTTACTCATTTCTCTAGTGAGATAAATGTCACTTTTTCAAAAAACTTACTTGGTAGGAAATTATTTAATAATTAGCACTCATGAGTATTTTAGGCATTGGTAAGTAATTGGTCATTAATAGCAAATAGTGTCAATCAACCACAGTCTTTCACTTTCCTTTTCTTACTATGTGACCATAGTCAAATCCCTTCATGGTTATTATGCTGTTTTGTTTTCATTGCCAGTTTGACAACACCTAGAGTCACCTTGGAAGATTAAGTCCTGAGAAGGAATGGCCTGTGGGCTTGTCTTTGGGGACATATCATAATTATGAATGGATGCGGGAACACCCAGCCCATTTGGGGTATCACAATTCCCGAGGCAATGGAAACAATTAAACAATATAAGACAATAGGAAACAAGATGATAACAAATAGGCAGCAAGGAAGGATCTATTTACTTCTTTCTGCTCTCAACTGTATATGGGATGTGGCTGGATGCTTGAGTTCTTGCCTTGACTTCACCTCAGTGATGTATTGTGATATGGAATTGTAAGCCAAACAAACTCTTCCTTTTCTACATTGTTTTTGGTCAGAACATTTTATCATAGCAACAGAAATGAAACTAGAATAGCTTCACTGAATAACTATTTTTTATAGTTTTAAAGAAAACTAAGTTTCCTCATCACCCAAGAACTGAGATCATGCAGATATTATGAGTTTTAAATGAAATGAGCAGCATATATATAAGTGCTTCTGGCTGGAAGCTAAAGACTCTGAATGTCATCCCATCTTTCACTCCCAGCCTCCTTCTCTTTGTGTTCTCACCTTCAGAAATATGAAATGATACTCAACACGTAGGCCACCTGCACAAAACAACTTGCTTCTATTTTCTTTCATTTGGTATGTCTGTTGTCTCTTGTTATCTAGTCATTATAAAGTAATGACTAGGGGTGCAAAGCAAAGTGATTCATTGACCACTGTGATGATTTAAATAAGAATAGTCCCCTTTGTGCCCAGTTGATGTTTGGGAAGGAGTAGAAGGTGAGGGGTTGTTGAAGGAAGTGTGTCATTTGAGGTGGGCTTTGAGATTTCAGAAGTCCATGCCAAGTCCAGTCTCTCTCTGCCTGCTGCTTGCAGGTCAGGATGTAAAGTTACCAGTTGTTGCTCTAACACCATGTCGGTCTGCTTCCTGCCATGATGATCATGGACTAATCAAAAACTGTAAGGAAGCCCCCAGATGAATGATTTCTTTTATAAGAGTTGCCTTGGTCATGGTATCTCTTCTCAGCAGTATAGCAGTAAGACAACTATGGAGCCCAAGTCGGCATGAATCTAGTATCCTCCTCCCAAGCTTCATGTCATGATTGAACTTACAGACAGAGACTACTAATCTTTGTTGGATCCTTTTACTTGTTTCCTTGATGTCCAAGATGAAGAACTGGTTATCCCACATCAGATTCCCAAGTATTGGGAGTGGAGTTATACAGCACCACACTCTCCATATGAAGAGATATTTTAAAATGTAGAACAACAACAACAACAAAATGGTTTCTAATCTTACTGTGAAAGAGGTCTGTGAGTGTTTTTCAGACAGTGGTAATCTCCAAGGAGTTATGTGTGCAGCTCTGGCCACTACTAAATTGGCAATGATTGCTCATGAGTCCTTTGTGGGAGGAGGTGGTTTCCTACAGGAAGAGGGTTGGGTAATAAAGCCACAGAGATTTGCTGATGTATTTGCTAGGCATGACTTCTGGTCACTTAGGAAGTTATTTTGTGGCTCCACCAATAAGGTATTTCCCAACTGCATCACTGCATCCCACTATTGTCTCTTCCTCTTGAGTGATGGCTTCCTGGTCTGTGGCAAGAACAATCATTCCTTTACCACCAACTTCGAAGGCTGGTTGCTTGGCTGCAATAAGAAGCAGAGGATATTAATACCTGGAAATTGGTCTTTAGAAGGCGTGGGATTTAATGATCCTTGATTCTGAAATACTGGAAGTATGTAAGATCATCTGAGCATTCTTAGGAATAAAACTTTCCTCATAGGAGTCAAATAATATCTTTTTTGGTCATAAAATAATAGATATGAGAAAACACAAAAAAAGTGGGTGAAATTTTTGATTTCAATAAATAAGACAACCTTGCAAACATTTTGGTAGATTTTCTAAGAGTCTGGGAATTTTGTGGCAATTGAAGTGGTAAGAGTCCATATTTGTCTGTTTAGTAATGCTATGTGCTTAAATTACTAAACAATGGGAAAAAATCACCTAAAGTATTTTGAACTTAATGTTATAATTACTCTCAATATTACTGCAAAGTCTTCTAAATAGAAAAACATAATATGTAATATTCTTCCCTATAAATCAGCCATGTTGGAGCTAGAGAATTACTGTAGAGGAAAAGAGTATGCATTGCTCTTGCAGAAAAACTGAGTTTGATTCCCATCACCAGTGTGGGAAGGCTTACTACCGCTTGTAACTCTAGCTCCAGAGATTATAACCCTATGGCTACTATGAACACCTGCTACCACACGCACATGACTTAAAAATAGTAAAAACGAATTCCGAAAAAAGTCGTTCATTCAATGTTATGTAGTTGGTTACTATTCAGAAGTCTGGCAAGAAAAAACTTCTCTTATTCTTATTTGACTGAGGGTATAACCCAAGCAAGGTTTTGTTTTTATACATTCTTGAGGAAGGATAATACAAAAAGCAAAATCAGAAGTTGTATTAAAATTTAAACAATGCACTCATAAAGAAGCACCACATCTTGTGTATTTAGATTTTCTTTTTTGTGTCTCTCTAATTTTTTTAAAAAATAAGCTGCAAATAGCTAATACAACATGCTAAGTGGTATGTGCTAATGAAATTTGTTTTGCCTGTTAAAGAATATGCTCTATCTGTATCAGATGGGACACAGCAGATCATCAGTGGTGAATGTCATGACTATAACAACCGTAGGTTTGGAGTACTTAGTTATGCTGTGGTTTTCATTGTGACCGTCTCATCAATAGTTTGAATGTGGATATGGTGATCTCCCACCTCAAACTTTCCTTGCCATGTTTTATAGATGAAGAATTAGGGAAGTCTAATCACTAGTCTTCATCCACAGAAGAAGCAGACTGCACAGCTGGATGGAAAACCTCAGGGCCTGACTGAATCACTGACTTTTTCCATGGGCCCAGCTACAGGCATAAAGCTCTTCTCATCCCAAGCAATGATTTTGAGGACCAGTTTTCGGAGATTTGCTTGACATTGAATCTGAGCTTTGTGAGGAGTGTTAGTAGGAGAAGAAGGGGAGGAATTACTTATCCCTTGGCATACATTAGCATGCAAATCAGTCATTTCTCTGCATTGCAGCGTGCCCGAAATTATCCCACATGCAATCTATCTTTTATCAGCAGGTCTGAATACAAGCATTGCTTTGAAGGGTTTGCTCTTCTTCAAACATTTACAGTGCTTCTTTTTCTTAGTAGTTAAACTTCTTTTAATTGACATTTTAACAAAAAGAATTATTAACTTATTTATTGTTAAAGCTTTTACTAGTCTCTCCAAATGTTTTTGTAACAAGATTTATAGTACTTACCACATTTTATGTATAAAAGGAAGCTTTAGATTGAAATGAAAGTTATAATCACAAAAGGAAAATCTTATATGCCTCACATCTCAGTTCATATGGCCATATGACTAAGTTTTTTTTTATTTGCTTGTTTGTTGTTTTTTGTTTCTCTTATTAACAGAAACCAGAATCTCATCTGATTAGTGGAAACAAGCCCACTTCTAGCATGGCATACTTTTTCTAAATGAAAGGTTAAAACACATTTATTCCAAGCAGCTAATTCACAATGGGGTATAAGTCAATGGTATAAGTAAATATAAGTAAGTACTATATTTTTATAGTTGGTTTTTTGGTGTTGGAGCCAAAGGGTAGTATATGTGTTAGACAAGTGCCTATATGTGCTCAACCACTGAGTCATATCCCCCATCTGAGACACTGGTTATTGTATTTTTGAAGGTCAAGGAAAGATTCAGTGCAACCAGATGTTTATTAGCTGAAGAACAATCAGTGGACGCTAATGACTCGTGTGCTGTATACTGCAGGCAATAAAACATGAGAGTATTTGCTCAATACCCTAAACAACAAGGAGGGACAAGCTTGGAAGCAATCTAAACTTCAAAATGGTTTGACAATGGCAAACCAGTTTGAGATTTTCAATATTATTGTTAGCTTTATGCTCCTCTGCAGTTGTATATTTTTACTAAATGCAAAAACAACTTCATTTAATCTCAACCTTCCTGGTATTAGGAAAGTATTTATCCTAAGTTTGTTGCTTATTTCCAATTATGAACAGGAATTCTGAACAGGATAGAAACAGGGCAGAAAGTCAGGTGCCATGGTTTTTGATCAGGGGTGATTTTCTACCCCAAGATCTCTTTGCAAATGCCTCGAGAAATTTTTGGTTGCCACAGGTTGAAACATGAATGATATCCTATATCATTTGGCAGTTAGAAGTTAGGAAAAATCCAGTAATGAACAAGTTACATTTCATACCTGGCTTAGGATTAGGGTTAAGGCTAGTTATCAAGCATCAATGTCAAATATCACTGAAGCTGAAAATGCCTGAATTAAAAGACTTACTCTCTTGTTTTATTTTTCCCCAGTGCGTCTCATCAGTTATACAAGAAAACATGGAGATTTCCTCCAGAATCTTCCAAGTATTCAATTGTGTCCTAATAAGACTTTCTGAAAGAAAATTCATTAAGGAAAGTGAGATAGAACCATCCTTATTCATCTCTCAAAATCATCACCATGATTTTTGGTACTCATGATTAATTTCTGTTGTCAACCTGCTTGGATTAAATTCCTCAGGGCATTAATGGGGTTGACCTTTGGGTGTGTCAATGAGGACTTTTCTACAGAAAAGTAACTAAGGAGGGAAGACCTATTCTGGATATGGGAGACACCATTCCTGCTGGCTGGGCTCCTAGACTGGATACAAATGGAAAAAGGAGAAGGCCAGTTGCGTGCCAGCATTCCCTGCTCTTTGCTCCTGGTCCGCCAAACTGTGGGGAGGTCTAGCCAATGCCCCCACCTCCATGAATTCCACCATGCATTCCCGGCCATTATGGACTGGCCCAGCTCAGAGGAAATTCTTCCCATAATTTGCTTCAGTCAAGCTATTTTGTCACAACAATGAGAAAAGGAGGAAAATGTAAGGTTGACCTCACAGGAAGTCACCCCAACTAATACTTGTCCCCTAGAAAATACCTCTGTTGAAATGTCCTTCACTTTTACTCCTTTCCCCAAGCAACCTGTTCAGTCAGAGGTTTCTATAACTGGGGAAATATTGGCAGAATTGTCCTTTTTAAAATCTCTTTATGGCTGTAGTATTGGAGGTTACAAATCTTTAGTTTTTCTGTGACCTCACCCCATGTCTTAAGGTGAGTAAAATCATTTTCCCATGCCCAATTCCATTAAAAATCACAATAGACATGCTAATGAGGAAAGAGGATCTCTCACTCTCAGGGGTCTCACTCCTAGACAAAGAAGTACAGGAAACTAGGAACTGCAGAGAGAGGCGGGATTAGCATGGCCCAGCAATGAGCTCCCTAATCCATTATCCAACACAAAGTGGTCAGCCAGCTCTGAGCTCATATTCACACAAGCAACAAAAACAGACACAGCAGGTTGTAGTAATATTTGTGCATATATATGTAACAATAAGAGAACATCAATTTGAGAGGGAGTAGGAGGTATGAGGAAGGAAAGGAAAGGGGGAAATGATGTAATTATATATACTTAAATAAAATTAAAGAGAAATTAAGCTTACAGTGCTATAACTTGCATATAATAAACTGCACATGCAAGTATATAATTAGCTATATTTTAGTAGCTTACAAAATCTTTCCTGAGTTGAAGACAGTGAAGGCATACATCACCTGCAAAAGTTTCATTTGCCTCTTGGTATCTCCTCCTGCTTATCTTTAGAGCCTGAGTCTGCCTTCTATACCTATAGATTACTTGACATTTTCTCAAAATTTTACATCACTGGAAACTCATAGAATGTCTTCTCGTTGAGCATTCTTCTCATTCACCAAAATTATACTGAAATATATCTTTCACGCATTTGAGTGTATCTTCAATCCTTCAGTCCTATTTTTGTTTTTTGGCTGAGTGTTTCTTCGTATTCATAACCCACAATTTATTATTCATCTTGTTGAAGGCAATGATATATAATATTCTATCCAGCAAATGGTCCTGGAAAAACTCATAGCGGGAAATTAGAGCTCCACCTTTAATCCTATATGAAAATGATTCTAAATGCGTTCAAAACCCGATTAAAGACCTAAAACTGTAAAGCTGATAAAGAAAAGAAAAATAGAATTAAATCAGTGTCAGACAGACAAATATTGCATGTCTTCTATTATTTTGGGGTCTAGACAGTATAGACACATAGTGTAATGCACATGTTGATGATGTGATCGTAGATGCGAAACTCTAGGAAACAAAGGGAGAGGAAAGGGAGAGAAAGAGGCTAACAGGTTATGGAGGTGGCACATGTTCAAAGTACATTATATATTTGCATGAAAATGACCTTCTGTAGCCCTGTGTTATAAAAATAACTGGAAAAAATTATACAACATTGTTTTGAACTTTTTTAAATAAATATTTTCATTTGTTTTTATGCTTACTCAATAAATATTTGAAATGAATTATATATATACATATGACTCTCTCTATGTATAGACATACTTATGTGTGTGTGTGCATATTGAATTTGGCGTCTCTTTTTCAATTATTTTAGCAAATAGAAATTCACTGGGAAAATATTAAAACTCCCACCACTAGGTAATTTAAGCAATGAAAGTGGAGGAAATAATGAAAATACTAACTGCCTAAGTTAACAGCTCCTCTCATAAAACAATTGGTCTCAGATTCTCAGCTTGGGTGTTGGGAGTGGGGGATGAGGTAGGGGGTGGGGTTGGGGGTGGAGTAGGGATGTAGTTGGGGGCAGTAGATGGGCTTGGGAGTGGGGTGGGGATGAGGTACGTCCCATTGTACTCAGCGAGTGGGAAGTTGTAAGGAGGATAAAAATTACTCAGGACGCATCAAGGACTTGGCTCTTTAAGTTGGGTAACTGCCCAGTTCAGAATTAGAATAATGAATTGCCTTTCTTACCTGGATGAAATATTTCTAAGGATTCTGGTTTCAGCATTCTTGAACCATTTTGGAAGGATTCCATTTCTCCAATTAGTTGCTAGTGAACACAGCGAATTTGCTTCTCAAGGCTGTTTGATATGAAAGATACTGGTTGACAATTATCAGCCAGAAGATGATAACCATCTCTTTTGAGTCTAGTGAGTCACCCTTTTTTACTTTAAGAGCTTCTAGTCATGATTATTAAATCAAGGGTACATGTCATCCCCTCCCACAATATTAGAATTTCTGTTTTCTACAGTTTTGAACAGAAGGGTGGGTATCTGTAGCCCTGGAGCCTTTCCAGGCTGTCGAAAGTGTGAGGAGTTAGAAAGAACACAAAGTAGGGCCTTCCACCTGTTCCCAGACATGGGTGAGAGCATTGTGTGGTGTTTATTGTGAACCCTTCACTACCATAGCATCGGCTAAAAAAAAAATGTAGCTACAGACCATGACTTCCAATAAACAAAATAAAACAAAAACACCAGACATCCATGCATTCATTTGGTAAACCTCAGCGATTTCATTAGGTCTAAAATATTCTCACAGGGAACTGATTAGAGTGAGTTTATCTTGTGTGTCTCATGTCTCCTTATGGAAAAGTAGTCAAAGCATCATTTTTCTAAAAGGTTCATTTCTTATCTTTTGTTATTGGAAAATGCAAAACATATTTTTTCTAGTATTACTGGGAAATGCCAAGGAATCGGCCCTGACTCCCAGGCTTCTCACTGTTTTTTCTTTAATTGCTTCTACATCATGAAGTCTGAGCATTTGCACTTAACACAAGCCGGATGAACTCAGCTAAGCTGAAGGATGTCTGCTTTAAATTTTTCAGCCTGTGAAGGATTTTTTTTTCCTGCTTCACAAGCCCAAAGGGGCAAAGGTCAAACCTTTTCAGCTGCAGATGAGGTCATCCTTGCTGATGGACTGCAGCTGATCACAATAAAAACAGGGTCTCCCATGTGACCAGTCCTCCCCATTTAGGAGCAGTGATGTCATCGCTGCGGAGACACGATGAGACATATTTAAAACATGTTCTAAAATACATAAATTTTCTTCTGATTTCACCATGACCTATTACGTGTTTTAACACAAGGATTAATTTGATCACCATTTCAAATAAAAAAGATGAATAACATAGATGGCACTTACGTGTTTCACACGTAAGCTGAACTCCGTGAAATCATCATTTTACTCAGCCAAATGATTACATATATTCTAGCAAGGACTGGGAAGGAGCTCATGATTTCCCACCCTAGCTGAAGATCTATGGCAGTGATGGCTTCTGGGGGAGGAGGGATCCGTTTTCTTTATGGGTGTGGCTCCTGGTAGGTTGTCAACTTCCCAGGGAATGGTGCCTCACCCAGGACTACAGACAACACAAACTGAAGTCAGTAGGCTATTGGAACAGGCTATATTTAGGAATATATATGTGTTAACAAATACATATATACATGAAATAACAATGAAAGAAAGGTTATGAATTTGAAGGAGAACAAGGAGGGGAATAGGATATGTTTGGAGGCAGAAAGAGAAGGGAAGCATGTAATTAAACTGCAAACTTAAAAGTAATTAAAAAAGAAAAGACACAAAATTGGAGATTTATGATGGTGGGGGTGGATGTAGGAGGAGTTGGGGCTGAGTATGACCAAAGTACAGTGCATGAAAAATCTCAATTAGTAAAATGTCTATTAAGAAATGATACGTTTGGCTGGGGAGATAGCTCAGAAGTAAGAGCACTGTCTGCCCTTCCAGAACAAAAAAAGAAATGATACGTATTGGAAGTCTAATATGCTGTACCTTCATAGTTTGATGACCCCATACATCTAGGATCATTAAGTATCTTTCACGAGCTCCAGACTCAGAAGCACCTTAGTTTAAATTCTACCTGTGTCCTTGACCAGTTGAACAACCTTCAAACTTTTGGGTAAGTTGTTGAACTTCATTGCTCAGTTTTTGAAAACTAACAAATGTGGTGTGATCACCCTGAACTCTAAATGTCAAATCCTCACTTGTGAGCTGTGTTGAGGAAAACAAGTCTTTGCACGTCCACTAGAGGGCACGGTTTCCTGATGGTTTCCGCCTGGAGCTGACTGCATCCCCTATATTCACATCTTTTCTGCTGTGTTGCCTGCTGGTATTAGGTAGCAGTATCTTTGGGTAGAGTTTGAGTCTGTAAAGCAGTAATTGGTGCCACTTATTACAATTTATTATTTTAGTGAACAAAGAATAGGTGAACCACATGCAATTTTTTTAACATGAGCCATTCATTTAATAAGTAGGCATAAATATAATCAATATGATCTTTGAGACTGAAGAAAAGAGTGGATTTATTTGATAGGAGCAGCCAGTGATACCTTTCCTGTGTAAAAGAAGTTTAAGTAAATTGCAAATTAAACCAATAAGATCTTCCAAATAAGCATTACGTAATGATATCACTGATAACAGATTTTTTTAAAAAAAAATAATAAATCGTCCTTATGAAACAATACCACTCTATGTTAAAGGGTCACGTTTCAGTTCCACGGGAAACTCCCTCTACTAGGGTGCCATTAACTTTGCTCTTCACTACTAATGCTGGAAGGGTTGGGTTGGCACCTTCCTATGACCATCGCTCCTGGCTTCAGTGTGCACCTACGCACCGTTTCATTTTATCTTCAATAAGTTAGAGGTTTTCAAAAGTCATCAGGAGACATGAGAGTAAAACAAAACAAAATAACAACAGCAAAAACCAACCAAGTAACCTAACAAATACATATACCACTCCTCTCCTTGGCTGCATCTCATTCCATGTGTCTTAGCCTTTCATTGGCAACTGCTTCCCATCTTGAATGTTAATTTCCTGAGAGAATAACATAATTCTCATAACCACTAGAGAAATTCTTATCTGAATGGAGATGTGGGGTAGAGTGGTTCCTTATGCAGTTCTGGGCTTGGTTTGTATTGAAGGATATATGCCTCACAGTGTCAATATATGTGAATTTTCTGTATATGTTTTTATTTTTTTCCTCACGTTTTCCCTCTTTCCACTCTCTTTTTATTTTGATAGTCTGATCTTTTCTATTGATAATTTTGTCTTTTAATAATTCATACACATATACACACATTTTTATTCTTTTATTTCCCTCCCACCTCTCTCAGTATCTCTTCCTCCTTACAAATCTTGTTTCCATATTCACTTCTTTTCTGTCCCCATAGAGTTTAACCAGGGCTGTTTGTGTGGCATGGTTTTGGAATTATCTAATAGAGCCTGGTGGATTCATCCATGAATTTACAACTGGGTACTTTCTCAGAATCCATCCTCATTCACAGGGGCTTGTTAGTCAGGCCAGAGTTATGTGGGCATGGGGCCAGTAGGCAGAGGTGTTGTGAACTCCTGATTGCCTCAGCCATGCTTGGAGAAAGGCATTTTGCATCCCTTCACGTGTTCTCGTTTGCACATTTTCCCACCCTTTCTTCTGCAGTTCTCCCTGAGTTCTGAGGGTGTTGGTAGTATTGTCTTGTGCAGAGTCACATCTTCAACAGTGCTTTGTTCTCAGGATTTCTTAGGTTAGTTTTAGTTTGGTTCTTGGCCGTTTGGATTCTAGAATTCAGTTTTAATGGCCAGTTGGGGTTGATTTTCCTGAGAGGACCTGGAGAGGAAGGAGAGTGTTGATTTTGAAATTTTAGAAATATGTGTTTTAGGATACTTAACATCAATATTCCACATTTAAACATATATGACTTCCTATTTATTTGTGAAAACCATTTACTGATTGCTTCTTGACTCCAGATTTGCTCTCCTATTCCTACTCTGTGATATGGTGGGATTCCTATATCCACATGTGCAATGAGGATGCTCTTTAGCTTCCTCAGCGAGGGCTCACCCCACAACTGTTGTTTCTGAGGTTGCGGGGAATCCAATGTGTGGGGTGAAGACAGAACCACATTCTCCCTTCCTTACAGCTGTGACTGATTTTGGGGGATCACTTCCATGCGTTCTTCTGGACAGTGATATACACTAATCACCCTGTCCTAGAATATCTTCACTGAGCTGCCCATACTCCTGAGCCATGGTCACTCTGCTTGTTGCTTCTGTTTGCCAACATGGTAGTTATTGGTGTGTCTAGTCTAGGACCAGATGTTTCCCTTCTTGCCTAGTGATTGTAGAAGAGATCTGGTCAAACCCATTAATGTCTCTTCTACCACTGTGCTGCATGCTTGTCTTTACCAGTGAAGGCACAGGTTAGTAGGACCCTTTATACCCCTTCTCTGAGCCCCACAGTAGCACACTGAGTTGGTAAAATATATTACAGATACTATATGGACATATTTAAAATTCTTTATATTAGATAACTCTATTTAAATGACTTGTAATTTATAATTCCTGACAAGACTTGAACATAATACTTACATACAACAAAACAGAAAGGATGTGCATGTGTGAGATTTAAAAAGCTATGGATAGAAAATATTAAGAAATAAAACAATCAAACAACATCTCTATTGAACATGCCAAGACTTGTTGTCCTTGCCACTATTCCTTAACAAATAGAGTAAGACATCTGGTTGTACAAAGTCTACATTGTATTTGGTATTAAAACATATAAATAATCTAGATGTAGTTAAAATGTATGGGAAGATGTAAGTTATGGGTGACTACGTTATACATGGTACTAGAGTATGAATGGACTTGGGTATCTGGGGGAAGTTTCTGGAACCAGTCTGTTCTGGGTCTCAAAGCACAAATGTACAGTGGGTGTTGAGGTGTCAGACAACTTCCTCTTAACTAAGAGTTTCAGACTCAACAGCTGGTTCTTCCTTCCATTTATTTCTGTTTCTTCAGACTTCATTTCTTTTTTTTGTCATTGTCAAAATATACCACGGTTACATTATTTATTCACCTATTAAAAGATATCAAGGAAGATGAGTTCTTCGATTATCTAGTAAGAAAATATCTTAACCTCTGAGCACCGGTCCAGTCCCTGGGCATGCCTAGTTTTGTAAGGGTTTGCCAAGGTGGCTAAATGGTTCCTTCTCGCCCTCTGCCTCTGCCACCCCACTTCCTACCCATCTCTGTCTCCTGAAGATGCCCCTGTAAGGTAACATTTCATCATCTCTGTCACATGAACCTGCTATCTTAGCATTCTGCTGAAGAGGCTTCTTTCTCTTTTGTGACCACTGACCTTTGCTTGCTGAGACAACAGGGCAGTCTCCGTGGCAGGGATTCTCTTTAGGCCCAGTGTTTCTCAAGAAAATGGATCCTCTAATTTATTCAGCCTCAGTGTCGCCTGCAAGATTCAATTTCTATTTATAAAGCCAGTGCCTTACTCTTTGGCAGTGTTGAGAACACTACGGGAAAAACTATACGTTCACAGTAAAATAGCCAGACACTTTACAAGTTAGAGTTCCCGAGAAACAAATTAGGGCTGTCTGTATAGTTGAGGTTCCTATGGATTGAGAAGGGCTAATAGTGTCCCATGCAGAGAGTCAATTAGTAACCATGGGGATTCCAGAATAAGTTTTGGATTTGGAGTTTGATAGAGGAATGAATGGAGGCATGTAAGGAAAGCCCCTTTCCTTTGTGCTTAGACAGACTGTATTTCAGCCCCGACAGCTCTTTGACCCCTTCCCTGTTCCATTCCCTGATGTCTTTCCCTCACCCCTCTACTGTTCCCTCTAATCTAGACACAGCATAGCAAATTCCCCACTAGTGAGCGCACCGCAAATGAGAAAAGTAAGGAGAAACCTTCAGTTCTTACATAGGAGGAAATTCTAGGCATGGGTTCATTTTTTTCCCCAGGACAGTATTTCCCTCTGCTGGTGAAAGGCTGTAACTTTCCCCAGTGATTTTGCTGTGGCTGTAATCAGTCAGTACTTAGTGAAAGTTGAACGACACAGCCTCTAAGGCAGAGTGATTCTCGGCTTTCCTTGCTTTGACTCTTTGATGCAGTTCTTCACACTGTGGTGACCCCCAACCATAAAATTATTTTGTTACTGCTCCATAACTGTAATGTTGCTACTGTTATGAATCATAATGTAATTATCTGGTATGAGGTATATCTGATATACAACCCCTCTGGGGGTCGTGACCCACTTGTTGAGAACCACTGCTCTAAGAACTTCAAGTACTGCCTTCTTTTTACACTTTCTCAATCCTAAAATTTTCTTCTCTGAATGATGTGCTTGTGTCTGTGGCAAGACTGGAATCTTCTCACCACGTGAGCATTGTCTGCGAGCTTGAGTGTGTGTGTGTGTGTATGTGTGTGTGCATGTTCCAAAATGAAAATTTATAAGCAAGTTTTAAAATACATGTCCCTAATAAAGTTCCCTTTTGTCCCCAGAGTAAAGTTGTATTGCACAGAGGTTGGAATGGATAAATGGATAAGAACCTTGTGTTAAATTCAGTCAGCATTGTAAGAGCCTTGTGGTGTAAATCATAGATATCCACAGATTTCTGTCTTCTGAGGAAGGCTGACTCAAGGGAAACTAGGCCACTTTGAATGCCTCACCTGCCCAGAGAAGACATCAGTAGGCTCGCAAAGGATGACTCAGTCCCATCACATGTATGCATCTTAGTGCTACTGTGATTTTTGTGTTGATAGTTAAGAAATGTAAACAGAAGGGACAGGAGGAAATTAGATTTTTGATTAGATTCTTCCCTACAAGCTGAGCAAGGCGATGAAGTGAGCAGTTGAAATAACTACAGGTGACTTCTAGTATATTATGTGAATATGGTTGTGACTTCAGAAAGAATATGCTGAGTATTCATATTGTATATGCAAATATTTAATTAGTTCTTTGGACACTAATAAGTATTTTTTGCCAAACTCAGCTTTAAAACTATTTTTGAAAGCCTGGAAGCCTCTTCATTTTCTGCTTTGAATGTGTACCTGTACTGAATTAAATATTTGCTTTCCCCTAATACTATTTTGGAGAGTGTTAAAGAAGGATGGCTTGCATAGGGATACAATGGAGTAAGTGTTTATGGATTTTTCTACTCTTATCACTTAGTGAATCGGGCAGCTGTAACCAGTTTAAAAGAAAATCTGAAGAACAAATACATGTTGTAGGCTACAATGTTTACTATGTTAAGGTGTGTTACATTTGTTTATGTTGCAAAATATTATTTTAGCTATGTAAATGTATGCTACATCTGTTTATGCTGCATTTGCTTAATGATGTAAAGATGTGCTGTTTTGCCTGCCTAAGGTATGTGATTGGTCTAATAAAAAGCTGAATGGTCAATACCTAGGGAGTAGAGAGATAGGTGGGGTTGGCAGGCAGAAAGATTAGGTAGGAGAAGAAATTTAGACTCGAGAGGAGAGAAGGAGGGAGAAAGAGATGGAGATCCCCAGGGCCAACCAGCCAGGTAGCTGCCAGCCAGTAAGACACAGAAGAAGCAGGCAAAGTACAACATATAGAAAGAAAGAAACAAAGAAAGAAAGAAAGGTAAAAAACCATGAGGCAAAAAGTAAATGAAGAGAAAAAGCTTAAATTAAGTTGTAAGAGTTAGTGGGGTGCTGGAGAGATGGCTCAGTGTTTAAGAACACTGGCTGTGCTTCTAGAGATCCTGAGTTCAATTCCCAAGAACCACATGGTGGCTCACAACCATTGGTAGTGAGATCTGATGCCCTCTTCTGGCACAAAGGCATAGATGCACATAGAGCCCTCATACATAAAAATAAAAGAGCTAGTGGGACAAGCATCGTATAAGGCTGAGCATTCATACCTAATAATAAGTCTCTGTGTCATGATTTGAGGGCTGGTTGTTCAAGAAAGTCTGCTACAGATACACTTAGGCTAGGAATCCTGAAATGAGTGTGCAAATACAAGCAAAACTGACTTTTTCCACAAAAGAGGAGGAGGAACATTGAGCCTCTACCAAACAAAGCAGAATTTATGTGTCAACAGACTACACTTGTTTTTGACAGTTTACATGTTAATATACAGAGTTTCAAAATAGTGGAAGAGTAGAGTCAAATCACGCAGAGTGTCATGGAAGGCACAGTTGTCCAGTGAAAGCACAATTATTTTTCTTCAAGAGAATACTTTCCTGCTCGAGGCTTATTCTTCTAGAAACTGGGCAGACTTAGGGCCCACATTGGAATGCTTGAAATTCTATATCATGATTTCTCTCTTACAAGATCCAGGGAGTTTATATAGAAGTTACATGATGTTCACACGAGACAGTCCACAATCAGAGGTCCTGTCCCCCCAAGTGAAGTACTTAACCATGTGAAGCAAATAATCTTTTGTTCTTTACTTATATTGATCCTTCTGATGGATATGTGGCCTATTCATTTAGTAAATACTTTCCATTCGCTGACTTGTCTAATGTCAGGCTTAAGAAAATACAAGAAGGCAAAGTCTGTCGACAAGGGACTTGAGAATAGCAGATATGAATTTAACCCTACAAACTCAGAAAAATGGCAACTATAAAGGACCTGATTCTGAGACCCAGATTGGTGTAGGAGGGTCCTTCTGTATTTGGGTTGCTTTTATTGGTTAATAAAGAAACTGCCTTGGCCTTTTGATAGGGCAGGACTTAGATAGACAGGGAGAGAGAACAGAATGCTGGGAAGGGGTCAGAGTCAGAGACAGCAGCCCGCCATGAAGCCTGCCAGGTCACACACCCTGAATCTTTCCCAGTAAGCCACGACACTCGTGGTGACACACAGATTGTTAGAAATGGGTTAAACAAATATGTGAGAGTTAGCCAATAAGAGGCTAGAGCTAATGGGCCAGGCAGTATTTCAATGAATACAGTTTCCATGTAATTATTTCGGGTATAAGCTAGCCAGGCACCGGGCAGTGGGAGCCGGGTGGCCTCTGGGACCAAAAGCAGGCCCGCGCGCCTCATTACTACACCAGATTTCTGCTTTGCAGAATCTCTTGTCTCAGTCATTGTCTGCTTTCTGTGATCCTAGGAAAAACATTCGTGGAACGGTTTGGTTGACTTTGGTCCCAAAGGAAGATGTGCGAGACTATAAAATTTCTGTAAAGGTCACGTCTGCTTTTGCTTGTCATTGACTGGGCTGCTTTACAGTGCTGTAGGTAATAGAGCACCGACTGCAATGCAAATATTTTCTGTCAACAGGTACACAGCGATTCCTGTTCACTAAATTGACAAAGACTTTCTCCTTGACGATACTGGAGATCAAGATGCTTAATCCTCCAGACCTTGAGACCTTTGGAGTCACTCTTGATTGGGTCTGCATCGCTTAGCTGCAGCAAGAATCTTGCTCTGATCACTCTGGATGGCCAAGTGCCCTGTCCCTCAGGACCCTCACATTCCCCGACCCCAATCTCTCACACCCTTGCTTGCCTTCATTGTGAATTTTGTTGGGTCTGTTTAGCCAGAATCTTCTATATTTCATGCAATAGTGTCCAAATGGTGAGGTCTCAAACCCAGGACAAATGACTGAGGTACCTATTTAACATATCAAGGCCGACCTGGCCACCAGGTTCTCCCAGAATCCCTCAGTCCGTACCTATTACAGG
>PVIU01015510.1:5889-48105 GCA_004026605.1 Ondatra zibethicus
CTTTGCAGAAGCTTTTCAGTTTCAGAAGGTCCCATTTATTAATTGTTTCTCTCAGTGTCTGTGCTGCTGGGGTTCTATTTAGGAAGTGGTTCCCTGTGCCAATGCGTTCAAGCGTACTTCCCACTTTCTCTTCTATAAGGTTCAGTGTGGCTGGCTTTATGTTGAGGTCTTTGATCCATTTGGACTTGAGTTTTGTACAGGGTGATAGATATGGGTCTGTTTTCATTTGTCTACATGTTGATATCCAGTTATGCCAGCACCACTTGTTGGATATGCTTTCTTTTTTCCATTTGATTTTTTTTGCTTCTTTATCAAATATCAGGAGTCTCTGTCTCTGGCTGACTCGCTCAGCGGTTATTCCCTTGTACCTGTTCCAGTGGAGATCACTGGCTCTGGATCTGGTCGCTGGGTCAGTCCTGATCCGCTCGAGTCCTGGGACCGGGTTGACTCCTATCTTCTGCTCCTGGTGGAGCCCGTTCTCTCCTTGTCCTGGGTAACTGGCTCAGTCCCACTCCGGTTCCGGTGGAAGTCGTGGGCTCTGAGTTAGGTCGTTGGCTCAATCAGTGCCCCAGGACTGGGTTGGCTCCCAGGGCTGGATTTGTTCCTGGCTTCTGCCCCAGGTGGAGCTTGTTTCCTCGGCTCTCTCTGTCCTAGGATTTGTTGCTTGTTTCCTCGGCTCTCTCTGTCCTGTGGGATTTGTTGCCCAAGGTGGAGTTCCTTGCCTCTGGGCAATTACTAGCTTTCTTTGAAAGTTTTTGATTTGGAGGATGTGGGACATATTCACAATAAATGATTAAACCTCATTAGTACTGATAAAAATGCTGTAGACATTCTCTAAGACATTAATATATTTTTACATATATATGTGTAATTCTGTGTGCACCACATGCATGAAGGTACCCATAAAAACCAGAATGTTAGGTGCCCTGGAACAGGGTTGCAAGTGATTATAAGCCACATGAGTGATTACTGGTAACCAAACCTGAGTCTTCTGTTAGAGCAGCAAGTACTCTTAACTGCTGAACCATCTCTCCAGCCCCTAGAATATTTTTTAACTTAAAGTTGAACTTTAGACCAGTGTTCTAACAAAGTTTTACTGTATTTAGTTCACTATAAGTATGAAGTATACAGAATTTTAACATAAAAAGAATCTATAAGCCACAAATTGTTAAAATCCTTTATAATAATCTACTTCATAATTTTTCTTTCAAGTTTATGGTTAAATTAAAATGTTCTATATTGATGTTTTCAGAAGAGATGTTAATATTGTATGATTCTGGGAGGTCAGGTCTGATGTAGGATGACTTCAAATAATGACTGGAAATATTTTCTTGATTTTATTTATTTATTTATTTTTTAAAAATAACAGTATAAAGGACTGGAGAGATGCCCCAGTTAAGAGCACTAGCTGCTCTTTCAAAGGACCCAGATTTGATTCCCAGTACCCCAGATAGTGGATAACAGTTGGCTGTAACTCCAGTCTTAGGGGATTCAACATGCACTTTTAGCCTCCAAATGCACTACGTATGTATGTGGTGCTCAGACACATATGCAGCCAAAACACCTATGCATGTATACAAAATAGTTTTTAAGGAAATACAGTATTAAAGTCCTTGCTTCTTTTTATAGCATGCACTATGATATGGGATTTTTATTGTTCCAAGGTATGCTGTGTTTTCATTGATTTGTAAGGTGAATTATTTTCATATTTTAAGAGTTTGGAAGGCAGCACGTTTATTGAGCTCTACATTTTTCTCTGCTCTCCTCTCTGCGTCTTCCCTCCCTCCTTCAGCCCTCCCCCCAGGTCCCTATGCTCCCAATTTATTCAGGAGATCTTGTCTATTTATACTATCTACTTCCCACGTAGATTAGATCTATGTAAGTCTCTCTTATTGTCCGTATTGTTGTCTAAATTCTCTGGAATTGTGGTTTGTAAGATGGTTTTCTTTGCCTTATACTTAAAAACCACCTATGAGTGAGTACATGTGATAATTGTCTATCTGTGTGTGGGTTACCTCACTCAAAATAATGCTTTCTAGTTCCATCCATTTTCCTGCAAAATTCAAGCTGTCATTTTTTTCTGCTGTGTAGTACTCCATTGTGTAAATGTACCACATTTTTTTTTATCCATTCTTCGATCGAGGGGCATTTAGGTTGTTTCCAGTTTCTGACTGACAAACAAAGCTGCTATGAACATAGTTGAGTACAAGTCCTTGTGGCACGATTGAGCATCCTTTGGATATATACCCAAAAGTGGTATTACTGGGTCTTGAGGAAGGTTGTTTCCTAATTTTCTGAGAAATCGCCACACTGACATCCAAAGGGATTGTACCAGCTTGCATTCCCACCAGCAATGCAGAAGTGTTCCCTTTTCCCCACAACCTCTCCAGCATAAGTTGTCATCAGTGTTTTTGATCTTGGCCATTCTTACAGTTGTTAGATGGAATCTCAGAGTTGTTTTGATTTGCATTTCTCTGATGACTAAGGATGTTGAACATTTCCTTAAGTGTCTTTCAGCCATTTTAGATTCCTCTGTTGAGAGTTCTCTGTTTAGGTCTGTGCTCCATTTTTTTTTTATTGGATTATGTGTTCTTTTGGTGTCCAATTTCTTGAGTTCCTTGTAAATTTTGGAGATCAGACCTCTGTCTGATGTGGGATTAGTGAAGATCTTTTCCCATTCTGTAGGCTGGCGTTTTATCTTGTTGACCATGTCCTTTGCTTTACAGAAGCTTTTCAGTTTCAGGAGGTCCCATTCATTAATTGTTTCTCTCAGTGTCTGTGCTGCTGAGGTTCTATTTAGGAAGTGGTTCCCTGTGCCAATGTGTTCAAGTGTACTTCCCACTTTCTCTTCTATAAGGTTCAGTGTGGCTGGCTTTATGTTGAGGTCTTTGATCCATTTGGATTTGAGTTTTGTACAGGGTCATAGATATGGGTCTGTTTTCATTTTTCTACATGTTGATATCCAGTTATGCCAGCACCACTTCTTGAATATGCTTTCTTTTTTCCATTTGATATTTTTTGCTTCTTTATCAAATATCAGGTGTTCGAAGATGTGTGGATTGATATCCGGGTCTTCTATTCTGTTCCACTGGTCCGCCTGTCTGTTCTTATTATGCTAGTACCAGGCTGTTTTCAGTACTGGAGCTCTGTAGTATAGTTTGAAGTCAGGGATTGTGATGCCTCCAGAAGTTCTTTTGTTGACCAGGATTGTTTTGGCTATCCTGGGGTTTTTGCTTTTCCAAATGAAGTTGAGTACGGTTCTCTCAAGGTCTTTGAAGAATTTTGTTGGGATTTTGATGGGCGAAAAGTCTAAGTTTTTAAAACATTCTAAATGCCATATTCTGTAGGTCTTTGAAAGATTTGAAGATTATCTAACTGAAATATATCTCTATATATCTAGAAAACCTAACATGACCACAAGTTTGACTATTATAAATGACTGTTAGTTTGTAATAAACATAATACCTTAAACAAGAATAGAAATATACATATAGCAAAGTTGAACTTAAATTTGTATCAATAAACCAAGATCCATACCAATGCAAAGTATTCATCTCTAGATCATATCCTCCTTTAAATGAAAAAAAAATTTATAAGCAATCATTTTGGGAATTTGGACGTAGTTTTCTCCAATTGCTTCCTTCTGTTTGTTGGATGAAGTATTTTAGGGTTCACGGAGACCTTTCAGGGGTCTGTTCCATCAAACTACATTAGCCTGGAAGGAATCCAGACTCTCATTTCATGTGGAAACAAAAGCGGAACCTCTTTTCCAAAGTAATATATCATTAGAGTCAAATTTTGAAGTCAATATACCTTTATGTTTGTTTAACAAGGCAGCTCCCAGAATCAAAGGTCTCTCTGCAGTCAAAAAAAATTCAAAGAAAACACAATAATATACATATTCCAGACTCTCTGCGTGTATTCCGTCTTTACATGGCTTTTTTTCTTTACTCCTTTAATCTATGACTGTCTATACTCTTATATTACTTTTATTGTCTCTCTTAAAAAACTTTGTTTTATTTTTTAAACCTTTCTTTTTCTAACTGCCTATACTCTTTTTCTCTCTCCCATGGCTATGTACATCTATCCAACACTGTGGCACATTCAGAACAGAAAATGATTACAGATACACAATAAAGACAGATTCAGATGAAAAAAACCTCTGAACGTGCCACAGTGTTGGACTAAGATTGCTTTGCCTTTTTAGCCATGCCCAGTCCAACATGGTGGAGGTCTGTTCACCGCCAGCTCTGTGAGCCATGCTCACCACCCCAGCTCCAGGGACACTTCAGGTCTAAGTTGCTATTAAACAATTTGTAACACACTGCTCACAAACCCCATTGAAGTGCAGAACCTCCTGAAAGAGCCAGAGTTCTTTCTACCAGCATGAACCAGGACACCAGATCTTAAAGAAGCCTTGCAATTTTCTGCCACTAACACTGAGTCAGGAAAACTTCTCTTAAAGGAGCTGTGCCTCTGCTTGCAGCCAACAGAGTCTATCTGAAAAAATGTGGCTACCAAGAAGCTGTGCTTAACTCTGTTCTTTTGTGTCTAGAATTCCTTCCTAAGTTCTCTCAGTTTTTATGTGGATGTATGTAGTTGTTCCATGTTTGCACCATTTTGTAGGCAGGGAGACTGCTCATTCACTTTCCGGCTGCTCAGACCCAAATAATTACACTATATTAATTACAACACTTTTGGACTAATGACTCAGGCATATTTCTAGCTAGCTCTTATATCTTGAATTAACCCATTTCTATTAATCTGTGTATTACCATGAGGCTATGGCTTATCGGAAAGTTTCAGGGTCCTTTGGCAGCTACATGGCGTCTCCTTGACTCTGCCTACTCTCTCTATATAATCTATGTTCAGATTTCCCACCTGACTTTGTTCTGCTAAGCCATTGACCAAAACAGCTTTATTCATTAACCAATGGTAATAAAACATATTCACAGCATGCAGAGTGGATATCCCACATCAGTAGATAGTCTTAGAAGCATAACATAGATGTAAATCCTGAATTATTTTTTAGAAATTACTCTTTACTATTCTGTAAGAACCAGATAGCAGTGTTCTTGTGACGGATTGTTAGATAAGCAATATTGACCTTCTCCTTTCCATGTGCATGGATAAGCACTAAGACGCTGTAGCAGCTGTTCATTACAGTAAGAAATTTTACATTTCTTCAGGAGAGACACATTTGAACAAATACTGTGAAAGTACAATTCAAAATTACTTCACAAGCACTAGCCATAGTTCAAAAAGCAGGTGTTATGAACCTCTAATGTTTTAATCTCCATTGTAAGATGATGTATATATATAGATGCATACATGTATCTTTGTACTCATGTGAGTAGATGAGCTATTGAAAGTTGTTAATTGGCTAGTCCTTGCTTTACTTCCATGGGAATTCAGTATGAACCTGTTTTATTTTATAGGCTGGTGCATTGGATTTGCTGAAAGAGCTTAAGAATATTCCCATGACTCTGGAATTATTACAGGTATGTGCTTCTGTGTATCACAGTATTTAAATTGGTAATTGCCATAATTAATAATAATGGGTCATTTTCATTACCAATAACATGCTTTTAACCTATCCTTTTATAGAATAGACCATTCTTTTTTTAAGATGACAACATTAATCAGTCAATTGCCATTGATTATATATATGTATATAATAAAATATAAATTAGGTATGTGTTTCTCAAAGAACTTTCCAAGGTTATGGGGTCATGAGCTGTTACAGTAAGGGGTGCCCCTGGTTTCCTGGACCTGGTTTGGTCTTTCAGCAGCTCACTGTAGCTTAGTGTAGGGATAACAGCGAATCATCACTCTTCTCCCTTTTTCAGCGTCAGCCATGCATGCAGACAATTGAATGTCAGTAGAGTACTAAAGTCTCAGTGTGCAATCTAAAGTAGAAAAATAAGTCAAAATGGTACAAAAGAAAGTTAGTATGGTCAATAACATGAATGTAGCCTTTTCTACTTTTCGTGAGCATTCTTCCTTGGTGTTTCTGTTTCATTAAGTCAGAATTCAAGAATTAGAAAGGTGTGTGAACCTCGCTGGAGAAAATTATGTTCAGGAATGTCTAATTGAAACTGAGCATATTTCTCATTCTAAAGACAATAAAACTAGAGTCGTTTTAGTAGCATTTATGACTGTAAAAGAAATAACAAATATTTTCATTACTGTTAACTTATACTTTTGCAAATGTATTAAAATTAAAATTCATTTACTTATCCTGATGGCTGCTTATGTCCCTCACTCTGTCTTAATGTTTTAATAAGGAAGCAAGAGTATTACTGTACTTAAAATATAGTTGCTTTTCCTTTGCTATCTTATGAGTTTTATTTAATGTGCTTTAAAGCACTTCTGAAGAATATGTAAGTTTCACCAGATGGCCAAAAGGATCTGTAGTGGAAAACAAAACCAAATAAAAAGAACTTTACATGCAGAATCAGGATAGGAAGCTAGCCATGAAGTTGAGTTTCTGGGTTCTATGATCAGAGCAATCTAACCTCTACTTAGGTGTAATCCTTCCTAGCAAAGAGTGGTAGTAGGCTTGTGTGTGGAAAACACATTGAAAATAATCTTAATAATATTAATAAGCATGTAATTAAGAGATGTATAGAGTTATAAAAGTATGGAGGCTGCATAGGGTTTGCATTTCTAATCTACCTCTAATTTTTTTCTCTTTAGTATAATTATATAATAGATACTTAAATTTTTATTATGGCTAACAATTAATGTTGGGTTTGTGAATGTCAGTAAATTAAGATCTGTCTCCCTCAGAGCTCAAAAACTAGGAGAAGAAATTGTATTTAAAAGCAGCAGTGTTGGTACCCAGTTAAAGTCTGGATAGGGGCAGAATAGAAAGAAGTTCACTGTTTTGTGAAGTTTTATTATTTTATGTGTATGGATATTTTGCCTACATGTATGTCTGTGCACTATGTGCCAGAAGATGGATAGCTTCTTATTCTTTGTAACTGCAGTTAACAGATGGTTGGGGAACCACCATCTGGGTGTTGGGAATTGAACCTGGTTCCTTATCAAAAGCAGGAAATGGTCTTAACCAACAAACTATCTCTCCAGCCCCAGAAATTGATTCTTTAGCTTGACCGCTTAATCTGGGAGCTCAAGAAAGCCGCCACACAGGTGGTCTCCAAAGATATTCAGGTTCTCCCTCAGCAGAAATAGCATGAGGAAGCAGTGTGGCTTATTGGTTAGTTCAAGTCAAGAAGAGCTAGAGGCAAGATGACATCTAATGGAGTTGCCAGATAGTAGTAGAGACAGTGCCCCAGATAAACATCTTACACTGTCAGGTCAAACTTCCAGTGCCAGGAATGCATTACATCTTGTTGAGACATTGACCAAAGGTCTCCTGTGGATCCTCAAACATCACAGGCCATTGCCAAGGCTATTGGTTTGCTCTCTAGAACCTGATGCTGAGAACCTTGAAGGCACTTATTTAATGAGCTTGGAGAAGTTGAGTTGATGCCTGACTAGAAGCTTCAGTCCTATTGACTAGTGTTCATGGTGCTAGAAAGTACACTGTATGATACTGAAGGAGAGAGGCAGTATCACCCAGCTACAAATCCTGTGACTTGTCTGCAAAATATACTGTAAAAAGTAGTGCACAAATGTTATGGGAGTAAGTAACCAATCACTTTTTTTTTAAGTTATTTATTTATATTTTATGTACGAGTGCACTGCATGTACACCTGCAGGCCAGAAGAGGGCGCCAGATCTCATTACAGATGGTTGTGAGCCACCATGTGGGTGCTAGGAATCGAACTCAGATCCTCTGGAAGAGCAGCCAGTGCTCTTAACTGCTAAGCCATCTCTCCAGCCCCCCTCAATCACTTTTTTAAAAATTGGATTTGAGGCCCACTCTATGAGATGGAACCCATATCTGAAATTAACAAAGTGGCCAAGGACCTGAGACTAGATAGGTCATATACCTAGCAGAAAAGCTAATACTATTACTTTACTAAAGGGACTCTTTACTAAAATAACTCTCAGTGACACATCAGTTCCTCACTTCACTCAACCCACATCAGAGAAGGTTCTTTATGTAATAGATGATAATTAACACAGACCCACAAATGGACACTATGTAGTGAGTGAGATTGTGGAGTACTTAGTCCTAATCAGATATCTTCATTAAACCCTTCTCAAGGCTTGGTAGAAGAAGTGAAAAGATTGTTAAGAACCACAGATGATGGATGACTCCAGACACACCAGGACAGGTGTACATACTAACCTGACGCACAGAGACTGACAGCATGTACAGGTTCAAGCCAGATGGGGGCCTAGCCCTGAGAAAGGGAAGGGAAGTAGACACAGTTTTCTACCTTTAGCCAAAAATTTATCTGCAGCTGGTACCTGGAGGGAAGGGGAAAATCATTTTTTCCCCCAGTGGAGTATGACTTGAGTATATCAACCACATTCCAGAGCAGGCCTCATATCCAGTAGTTGGCCAATAGGAAATGAACTCTGGTATTTTTGTGGATTTTTTTATTTCATTTTACTTGTCACTTTTGGTCTTATTAGTCTTTTGCCTGTTTGTCTTGATTTTTACTTCTGTGTGTCTTGGGCAATTTATTTGTTTTTTGGGGGTTTTTTGTTTTGTTTTCTGAGAGAGAAAGAACATAAAGTTAGTTGGGTAGGAAGGTGGAGAGCATCTGGGAAGAGTTACAGGAGAAGGGAAAAACATGAGCAAAATATTATATAAAAAATGTTAATTAATCAAATAGGAATATAGCATTTGCTTACCATATACACGGCTTATGTTCTGTCCCCAGAACTTGAAGCAGACAGCTTGTGTGTCATGGTGACCGGGATTTCTGATTTGGAGCCACTTGGTCTAGGTGCACAGTCAGTTCCTGAGTGTGCTCCCTGTCCCACCACTCTTTCCATCATAGTCCTCCCTTCTTCCTCCCTGCCTTTTCGCCTGTGCTTGATTTTAAACAGAAACCTTGGTGAAGGATAGGCAATGTCTCTGCTTCAGTGTCACAGACCACTTTTTAAACAACCTGTTTATAATAGTTTCCCATTGGCCTCCATCCTCTGCTTTCTTCCAGTCTCCCAAGCGTGTACTAATTATTGGAAAAAGAAACATGCTGTGGTTCTTTTTCACTCCACTTCAGGAGCCTGGCCTGATTTCTTGTCATGGAGCTAAATAGTCTCTTCTTTACGTAAGCACGTTTATTGTCAAAAGCTGGATGCTTAGAACAGGTGCCAAGCTCATTAAACAGCCATCACCCAACAGCACAGTTTCTTTTTCTCCTTATACTTTGGTCTCTTGCAGGAGCTTCTAGGATACATTTTCCAACACTGTTGTCTTTCTGTACGTTATAACAACTTAATAATTCAAGTTATTTCCTCCATATATCCAAAATTAGGATTTTTTTAGGGAAAATTTGCTTTGTTAACCCCAAATTTTGTGGGTGGGTGTAAAATTTGGGATCCTTTTCATTCTTCTGCTGTTGAACCTCACCTGCTTGGGCTCAGCTTTCTGAGCGATACAATACAGGCTACTGCAGCCCGCTATGTGTCCTAAATTCTTCTGCTTTTGTGCTGAGTGTTTAATAATTTAGAAGGAAGCCTTTAAGTACCAATTACTTTTGTACCTCAAAGATATCAGCAGGAATTTTCCTTTATTTTTTAAACAACTAAGAATTTCTTTTTCTGTTTTTCTTCCATAGACCATGTTTTGAAAGATTGTCTACTAACAACTTGAACTTCTGAATAATTTACCATTGTTATTTACTCTTCATAATTGAGCTGTCATAGCTTTTATGGTTTTTAGTGAGTTGGAAAGAGCATTCATTCTAGAAGTGGTAAAGCAGAAATTAAAATTTTCATTGTGCCAATGAGCAATGGTATAATGCTGAGCATGTTATATTGGTCTTTCCAGTCTCTTTATCTTTAAAAATAGGTATAATGATCTCAACGGTGAAAGGTTCTTGGGAAGATTTATATACCTAGCTATTCTAGTATAATCCTCATGTAATATTACTGCATGTTAAATTTTATCTGTATTCTGAAACCCACTTTAATACCAAATTATATGCTGCTTACATAGGATCAAAAAATAAAGATGTCTCAGTCTTCTCTCGGTGGTTTTGTTTGGAAAGCTTTGCTAGAAGTGGCAGGCAGTGCTCTGAGCTGTCTCTGTAGAAGAGCTTATGCAGATGGCTATCCACGTAGATTCCACATCTCACCTCATTTCTCCCTGAGAGACGGATTTCATTTCAGTACTCCATTGGCCTTGATAGCACGTTACCAGGTTGTTGATCTCAGTGATGAAGCATTGGTGAGTCCAGTGTGTGATCTGAAGATATGTGTACTTTCGCCAGAATGCAAATAAATGAAATTTTAAAATCTGAAATAGGAAAAACAAGTCTGAAAATTAAGCAAGTGTGATTAATATACTGAATTGTTTGGGACAGCATTGATAGACACTTTGTTGTTGTTGCCTTGCAGTCTACAAGAATTGGAATGTCTGTCAACGCTATTCGCAAGCAGAGTACAGATGAAGAAGTCACATCTTTAGCCAAATCACTCATCAAATCCTGGAAAAAATTATTAGGTAAAAATGATCTTTGCTCGCATATATTTTTGATGTCCTGACTTGTTCAAATGGGTACTGCTTTTTTTTGGTCTATGAATCTAGACTTGGTGAAATCAGTGCTTTCTCATAGGGATGAGGGCCCTGCTTTAATTTGTTTAAAAGTTGTAGGCTGATAAACTCAGTGGTCTCTGACAGTTGTAACTGTAGATAAGTTCCTTCAAAACTTTTCTTCAAGAACAGGTTGTGATGCTTTCTCAGGTGTTTTTAAAATGACTGCTCGTAATTCATTTGTTCAGATCCGCTTGTGTTATTTTCTTTTCCTTTTTTTTTTTTCAAGACAGGGTTTCTCTGTGTAGTCCTGACTGTTCTAGAACTCGCTCTATAGACCAGGCTGTCCTTGAACTCAGATCCACCTAACTCTGCCTCCCAAGTGCTGGGATTGAAGGCATGTGCCACCATTTTCTGGCATGATTTTCTATGTTTAGTGATCTCTCTTTTTTAAAAATCGTGTGAGAATACATTAAATGTGTCATTTTATTTTATAATACTTAAGTATACATCTCCTCAAAACAATTTCCTTCATTTATTTGAGATAGGCTCCCACTATGTTGTGTAAGCTGGCCTGGGATTTGGGATCCAGGTTCAGTCCCCAGAGTATTTAGAATTATAGGCATGTGCACATTTTCTTATGCACATTCCTTTATTATGCATTATTCCTTATAATAAGGAAAGCAAGCATTGGTGTAATACTTTAATTTACAGTTCATGCTCTAATTTGTTGCTATCCCTATGTATGTCTTAGTTTTTTGCTAGCTTGATACAAGCTGGGTTTATCTTAAGAAGAGGGAACCTCAACTGAGAAATTGCCATCATAAGATTGACCTGTATGCTAGTGTGTGGAACATTTTCTTGATTAATAATAAGTGTGGGACGGCCCAGCACACTATGGTTAGTGGCACCATTGGACAGGTGATGCTAGGTTATAAAAGGAAGCAAACAACCATGTACAATAAGCCATTAAGTAGCATTCCTCACTGTGCTTCATTTCATGACTCTTGGTTCCTACCCTGCTTGAGTCCCTGCCTTGGCTTCTCTTGGTGATAGATGAGGCAAACCAGATAAGCCCTTTCCTACCCACGTTGCTTTTGGTTGGTGTTTTAGTATAGCAGCAGAGAAGCAAACTAGGACACATTATAATGTCCTCTAGAGTTTTTACCTCCTTCAGTGTCTAGTCCAGAATCGTATTTAGTTTTCTAACTTAATCAATTCTTTAAGCATTTGATTTTTCTTCTGTGATAGCATTTTGGAGAATATAATAACCTTTTCTTATTCTGTTTTGACATTTATTTGTTTGTTTATTTATTTATTTAGGCAAAGTCTCGTATAATGCAGGCTAACCTTGAACTCAATGTAGCAAAGGATAACCTTAAACTCCTGATCCTCCTTTCTTTTCCTCTCAAGTACTAGGATTTCAGGCATGCAGGCCAGAGGTGTAGGAGGTTATAGGAGCCAGTAAAACGCATAGGTGCCCACATAGAGGATATAGAGGGCCAGAGTCCAGAGGAAGCAGGTAGAGAGAAGCAGCAGCTTAAGAATCGGACTCTAGAATTGGGAATCAAATTTTGTGGATGGCAGAAGCCAGCAGAAACAAATGATCTGTACATGACTCATAGCCTCCACTTGATTCAGAGCAGCTGAGTTCCTTGTGAGGGAACTCATTTATGCCACTCCTGGGTTTCAGCGCCAGATGAATGAAAAAAATAAATAAATAAAAAGAACATAACCGTTCCTGAATATGCTTGAGGAGAAAGTTTATTGTAGATATTAATATCGTAGACAGGAGACATAGCTAAAGGCAGAGAAATCTAGCACAGTCCAGAGTGGTCATGGCCATAAGCCATGTGTAGAAAGAGAGTAGGGAAAGGGAGAGGGGAACCAGATGTAGCAATCAAGAGAACCAAAAGAGGAGGGGTAAAAAAAAAAAATGACTAGATTATATAGGGAGGAACAGCTGGAGGAAGGACAGACCAGCCTCTGGGCTTGAACATTAAGGTAGGAGATGGTGTATTCCAACCAAGGAGGGCCCTGTAATAGGTTGGGAGGAACTAAGGGATGCAGGGGAAACCTAGCAGCCAGGTCCACTTGGATAATGTGTCTTAGTTAGGGTTTCTGTGAAGACACCATGACCATAGCAACTCTTATAAAGAAAAACATTTAATTGGGGTAGCTTACCTTTTCGGAGGTTAAGTCCATTATCGTCATGGCGAGACAGCAGCGCGTAGGCAGACATGGTGCTGGAGAAGGAGCAGAGAGTGGAGAAGGAGCTGCCATCTTGATCCTGCAGGCAATGGAAAGTAAACTGAGACACTGGGAGTGGCTTAAGCATATGTGAGACCTCAGAGCCTGCCTCCACAGCAGGACACTTTGTCAAGGAAAGCCACACCTACTCCAACAAAGCCGCACCTCCAGATAGTGCCACTCCCTATGTGTTTATGGGGGCCAGTTACATCAGACTATCAGTGTGTTAAGTAGGCACCTCAACCATTTGTCCTAGGTTTAAGACATAACACTTCCCTCTTTTCTTTTTCCGATTTGTTCACTGTTTTCTCAGGGTGAGATCATGTTTTACACCCACAGTTGGAATACTCTATAAATGTATTAGATTAAGTTTCATGCCCAGTCAGAGGGTGTACTTTATTATACTTCTTGTAACAGTTACTCTATGAGGGACATTTAAGACTCTGATCGCCATCTCCAATTTAGTATCTTTCCTCAATTCAGTCTTTATAGTTATGGTTACAAATTCTTATTTCTTTCTCTTCAAATAAGAAAATATTGTCTTTTATGGATTCTTATTCTGTATGATGGGCTGCAGTCTATTGCTATTCATATGTATTCACAGTGTTTTATAAAGAAAGTGAGGTAAACATTATAGGGTTATTTATATACTCCAGAGTCCAAAGTATAGGTAAGTGAGATAATTTCTACAATAGACCTAAGTATGTTCTAAACCTAGACCAGGAACAGTTTTGATTGGCTTAAGATGAATGCTTCATGTCAGTACAATGATAATTGCATTGATTCATTTTACATCTGTTCACAGTGTTTGCTTTCCTCTAAGTCAGTGGTTCTCAACCATCCTAATACTATGACCCTTTAATACACTTTCTCATGTTGTGATGACCTGCAGCCATAAAGTTATTTCATTGCTTGTTCGTAACTGTAATTTTCTACTATTATGAATCAAAATGTAAGTATCTGAAATGAAGAAATGCTTAAATACAACCCCCAGGTTGAGATCCACTGCTCTAAGTCTTAAAAGGTGGACTCTGCTGCTCTATTGACAGATCATCCAGTTAAAAGAGGTGCTGAGTGGATCGTACTGGTGTTGGAATGGTCTCTATGAAGATGCTCTTTACTCTCCCAGAAATACTTACCTGTGCTTTAGATAGCACTTTAACGTTTTTAACTTCTTGAAAAATCACTTAAGTCCTATTGTTCTCTATGCATGAGCTCTCATTTTCAGGATGGCTGTGTTCATATTCACCCACACTCTTTCCTTTGTATATTCTCCTTTAAACTTTCAGGTGCCATTGGCATGTGAATTCCTATTTCTTTCCAAGTGACAGTTTAGGAGTGTTGATTGTATAGCTATTGTGAAAAGTACCCAAAATACAGATGCTAACATAATAGTTTGCTTATACTTTATATACAGTTGTGGGAAATTGAAGATTTTTATGGTAAGTGTGTCCTTCTTGGGGGATGATTTTTTTTTTTTAATGTTTGTTTTTGGCTTATATAGGCTATTAATGTGCAATACTTTGTTTTCATTTTTAACAAAAGTAGACTGCTTAGGAATTTGATAAATTTTGCAGATGGACCATCAACTGATAAGGATTCTGAAGAAAAGAAAAAGGAACCTGCAATTTCATCACAGAATAGCCCTGAAGCCAGAGAAGAAAGGTATGTCACTTTATATGAATTAATTTCTGCTGCGGTCGCTACTGTAGGGCTTCTAGCACTCAGGAGGCAGAGGCAGGCGGATCTCTGAGTTCAAAGCCAGCCTGGTTTACAGAGTGAGTTCCAGGACAGCCAGAGATACACAGAAACCCTCTCTCTAAAAAGAAGAAGAAGAAGAAGAACAAGAAGAAGAAAAGGAAAGAAAGGAAGCCGGGAGAGAGACCATGATCAAAAGGATTTATTCGGCATACATATCCCAGGACACAGCTCATTGAGGGAAGCCAAATCAGAAACTGGAGCAGAAGCCATGGAGGAATGAATGCTACTTAATGGCTTGCTTCCTGTGGCTTGCTGCTGTCTTTTGCAACCCAGGAGCAATAGTGGCACCACAGTGACTTGGACCCTTCCATATCAACTATTAGTCAAAAATACCCCAGGGACTGCTCTGTCGGCAATCTAGTAGAAACATTTTTTCAGTTGAGGTTCCTCTTGCCAGACAGCTCTAGCTTTTGTCAAGTTAACAAATAAGCAGACAGGAAAAACTGACTAGTTTGTTTACTTGTGTCATCACTTTGTCCCTGGTTTTCACTCCTCTTTCCTCTGCCTAGTCAGATGGAACTAGCACACATGTATAGCCATCTTTAAAACATTTTAGCAAGATTTTTTAGAATTTTAGAAGAAAAATAGAAGTCTACAAAAATAAAGCGAGATAATTTATATTATACTGTTGTAGTTAGGGTTTCTATTGCTATGAAGAAACACCATGACCATGGCAACTCTTACAAAGGAAAACATTCAGTTGGGGTGGCTCACTTTCATGGAGGTTCAGTCCATGATCAACATAGTGGGGGACATGGCGATTTTGTGCAGGAGACCTGATGATGAGAAGCAGCTGCGAGTCCTATATCTTGCAGGCAACAGGAAGTCTACTGACACAAGGAGTAGCTTGAGCAAAGGGGAACTCAAAGCCCACCTCCATTGTGACGCACTTCCTCCAACAAAGCCACACCTCCTGATAGTGCCACTCCCTATGAGCTTTTGGGGGCCAAAACTTAGTAAGTTTGAATAAGATTGCTAGGATGAGCAGTAATGGATGTGGCAGTGAAAGTAGTGATTAGGGATTCAAATGGCCCTTTTGAGCAAATGAGTTCATTTTTTTTTTTTTGGTCTAAATTTAGCCATTTAGAAGAAAATGAATTTTTAGTATATTTTTACTAGTATTTAAAGTTAAGGTGGAATATTTATTTGCTAAAGCCTGGCATCTATCTAGAACAACACACAAGCGTAAACATGACTGTCCAGACTAGTCTGGGGTATAATGTAAAGGAAGTTTTAAGTCAGATCTGAGTGATTTGAGGTTGACTAAGTTTTACATTTTGGTGCAAGAATTTGAGAAACTTAAGTGGTTCAAACCTAGGCACCACATTTTAAGAGATAAGGTTGGTAATAGTGAAGCTAATCAGCCCATACAGGCAAGTTGCAGTGCTTTGGTCAAGTATTAGCCATAGGCAAGAAGCAAAAGCCTTTACAGTATTTAAGAAGTTTTGTTTTTTAACATTGGTTGGGGCTGGAGATGTAGTTCATTTGGTGTAGTGCCTGCTGAGCATATGCAAAGCCTGGATTCAATTCCCAGAAGCCGTAAAATGGGGCATAGTGGCACATATCTGAAATCCCCGTACTTGGGAGGTAGAGGCAGAAGGCTTGGCTTCATAGAGTTCAAAGTCAGCCTGAGCTACATGAGACCCTGTCGCAAAAATGAATAATTCTTTTTTTCATTTACTACTTAGAGATGCCATGCTACACATTGAAAATACATACAGGATGAGATCCAAGTCCTTGCTTTTGGGAAACTTTGTCTTGCAGGAGAGTGTGAAAAACAGTATACAAACCTCTGTGTAGACAGGATTTTCTAAATACAGGGTTCATAAGAAAAAACTAACTAGAGTTAGATGATACTGATAATTTTTCCACAGTGAGCGGTTTTGGTGTTTCACAGTGGTTTGTCCTGGAGAGAAGTGGAGGAGATGTATTCTTAACAGCAAACACAGCCAGTTAGTTCTACAGTAGATAGGAGAGATGGACAGCTTAGGAAGTCTTTGAAAATGACTTGTGATAGCATTTAATTGAGATTACACAGAATCATTTTTGAAAAGAACTTGTTTGGGTGAATGTCCAGTAGAAGAAGTTAGTCAGATGTAATTGAAGTTTGGAGTTGACTAGAAAATTATTGGACTATTCAGATTAAGCCACTATTTCTGGAAAGAAATATTTTTAGTCTTGATTAGAACCCTGTTGTCTGGCTAGTATGGAGGTTTTGAAACAGTTTTTTCCTCTTTCTAGTTTGACTGCACTCTGCACTGTTTTCTGGCCCCATCACCTTATCCCTTTCCAAAAGCCAAGCTCCTTGATTCTGTACTGTGCTGAACTATGGTGTGCACTTTTTCCTGTTAAAAAAAGTGTAGGGCTGGCTGTGATGGGTGCTCACTTTAATCCTTGCACTCAAGAGGTAGAGGCAGGAAGACCTCATTAAGGCCAGCCTGATCTACATAGATAGTTCCAGATTAACCAGGACTATGCAGTGAGACTCTGTCTTAAAAAAAAAAAAATTATTGCTGTTAATGTTTAAAGGAAAATAAAGTCAGAATATTTGCTTTTGTTTTTAGTTTTGTTTTTTGGAACAGGCTTTGTCTTTGTAGCCCTGGCTGTCCTGGAACTCACTATTTAGACCATACTGGTCTTAAACCTGGAGATCCACCTGCCTCTGCCTCCCAAGTGCTAGAACTAAGGGCATATGCCACCACTGCCCAGTTGTTTTTGTTTTTTTAAGGCATGAGATTTAACTATTGAATTCAATTTTTTAAAAACGTTTAGTCTACATGTAGGTTTTATTTCTGTTACATAATGGTGACTGAAATGCTATCTCATTTAGACCCCAAGTATTTATTTTTAGAGCATAATGACAATGCTATTCAAACTGTTTTCCTAATTGTTTTCTGGTCTGTGTACCCATATATATGTATTTTAGTAGTTCCAGCGGCAATGTAAGCAGCAGAAGGGATGAGACAAACGCTCGAGACACTTACGTTTCATCTTTTCCTCGGGCACCAAGCACTTCTGATTCTGTGCGGTTAAAGTGTAGGGAGATGCTTGCTGCAGCTCTCCGGACAGGAGGTAAGTTTAGTGTTGTTTGCGCCCCTGTACCATCTCCACCTTGGTGTTGGTGCTTTACAGGTGTCATCCTGCTGATAGCAGTTCTTAGAGGGCAGTAGGAAGGAGGACGCTGACAGCACCCACAAGCACAGCCTTCTAGAGTGTTGATACTTTTCTTGATGCATGCTAATTAAGCTTTTCCTGCATAAGTCTCGGATTTGCAAACTCATTACCTTGACCTTAGGTTGAGCAGTAACAAGATGAATTGTTAAAAGTTAGTATGGGTATGGCATAGAGTATTTTAAGTTTTATATTAGTAATTCATTTTTATACTTATTATAGTTAGAAAAGCAATTTACAGTTTATATTTCTGTGGAAAATACCAAGAAATACTACTAATCCTTAGACTTCACATGCAAACTTTTGATTTTCAGATTTCATACTATCATGAAACTCCACATGGTATCTCTAAAATGTTTAAGTTAAGAAAGTAAGTTTGATAGGCAGAATGTTTGACATCTTAAATAAATTAACCTTTTTTTTTCAGTTATGCTGAACTATGCATAGCTAGGGTGACCAGTTTTGCTGCTTACTTGACCCTTTCTACTTGAATTTTCTTACTGCCCCTGTCTATTTTTCCCTTTTTCTATCTTGCAGTTCTCTTTATTCTTTCTCTCCTTTTGGGCATCTGTGATAGTCTTCTGTGTATGTCTATGTATATGATTGGCAGATGAAATGAGAAGCTTCTCTGTGTTGAAGTCTATGTCATGGGAGACAAGGCATTTCTTCCTCTTTCCCGTTCCTGTTCTTTCTCTGTTCCTCTGTTGGAACACCCAGAATTTATGGTGTTGTGAAATGAGGAGTTGCCTAGTATATGAATTACTTCCTCAGGAAAAGGAGTCATCAGTGCAATAGTGCTGTGGCACAGATCTTAGATCAATTCCAGAGGAAAGGAATAGTGGGCTGAAAGATACCGGGCCCTAACAAACTCAGAGATTCTGTGGATGAGGCAAATGGGACTGAAGAAATAAGAATGTTTTGATGAGTTTTTTTTTTTCATTTCTGTTTCTAGATGACTACATTGCTATTGGAGCTGATGAGGAAGAACTGGGATCCCAGATTGAAGAAGATATCCTTTATGTTCACATCCATAACTGTGTGTAGTAATCTGTGAGGTTAATTGTCCCTGTCCTTCTACATAAGTCAGAGGTTTATTCTATACTTTCTTAGGAAAAGAAATTCCTGTTTATTTCACTTGTTTTTCTCTAATTCAAAACTAAACAGCATATAATTAATGGTAATTTTGTCTTTCAGCCTTTGTATATTGGAAGTGTAGCATCTGAATTTTAGTTGCGTAATATGGCAGGGAAAATGTGAGGCCCACTCAGTGGGAGGCCTCAGACTACATAGTCCCTGTTCCTTCGACCAGAACATGTGTTCATGCCTGACACCATAGAAAAGACTGCAAGGGGAGTGCCTATGTGGCAGTGTAAGATGGGACTGTTGTTTCTGAGGAACTGCCTGCCCTTTGTAAAATATGAACCCCTCTGGGCCTTGGTCTCTGCTTTGACCTGGCCTTCTGTGGAGAAGAGCCTGTTGTAGCGTCTTCTCACTGAGCTGGTAGATGAGATGAGTCTCTAGTGTTGCCTCAGGTGATCTCATAAGACCTCCAAGGGAGTTATGGCCATGCTCATAGATTTTGAGGTCCTTAGTGGGATTCAGACTTAATCAAGTTAAAAACTTGTGTGATTTTTAGAACTCTTTCAACTATCTGATAACTTGGGTTATGCCAGAGTACCTCTTTGGAATTATGTTGATGCTTGCTTCTGACATTAAACATTTTTTAAAAAAGAACCACTGAGTCAACAGTTGTAAAGATTAGTACTATTGACCAATTACAGAAGAAGGAATCTGAAAGTATTATCTTATTTTCTAAATTGGAAAACATTTTCGTGAATTGCTTAGAAAATTTAAGAATTTTTAATTTGGCAGAACAAAAAAAATGTTATCTTTATAACAATCTTTTTTCCTTAATGGCCAAGTACCTATATATCAAGAAATAAGGAATACAGACATGAAATACAAAAACAGAGTACGAAGTAGGATATCAAATCTTAAAGATGCAAAAAACCCAAATTTAAGGAAGAATGTGCTGTGTGGGAATATTCCTCCTGACCTGTTTGCTAGGATGACAGCAGAGGTGAGCAGTCTGTATGGAAGTGCTGTGCAAATACCTCACGTGCGAAACTGCTTTGGAAACAACTATCACAAATGTATATATTAGAAACCAAGATCACTTGCTCCATTTCCACTGTTGGTTTCTTCCTTCTGTCTTGAGCTGTCCAGACGTTCTTTTGTGATGCATTAAATCTCTACAAACAACCTGTCATCTACAGTCTGCTGGCTTTATTAATCATTCAACAGTAATCCTGACTTTTTAACTAGCTAATACAGTTTGCTATCTTTAAGAAATTTTGTTTTAAAATCATGCTAAAATATCTAATACTAGCGGTGGTGGTGGCACACACCTTTAATTCCAGCATTTGGACATCAGAGGCATTAGGATCTCTGAGTTCGAGGCTAGCCTGGTCTTCAAAGAGAGTTCCACGATAGCCAGGGCTACACAGAGAAACACTGTTTCAGACCAAACAAAACAAACTAAAAAAATTCTAAAATGTCCACAAAGCAGAGAACAAAGTGTGGTCAGATTCAATATATCCATCACCTGAGTTCCACCTCCACCTGCTATTGAGTATTTCTCACCTTTTTTGTTTGTTTGTTTGTTTGTTTTTGGTTTGGTTTTTTTGTTTTGTTTTTTGTTTTTCAAGACAGGGTTTCTTTGCATAGCTGTGGCTTCCTGGAACTCACTTTATAGACCAGGCTGGCCTGGAACAAAGAGATCTACCTGCTTCTGCTTCCTGAGTGCTGGGATTAAAGACGTACAGCACCACTACCTGGCTTTTCATCCTTTTTTTTTATCATCCTTTTTTTTCTATTTTCTTCTTGATTTATGTCAAGCAAATTCCTGGTGTTTATCCTTTCAACCCATACATGTATATACATCTGTGTATACATATTTTTTAAATATCTATTTAAATACTTTTCCATATGTAGCTACATTATCATTACCACCACGTCCAGCTAAACACATGGCCTTGCCATGGTATGATACTTACTCATACTCACGTCTCCCTGCTTATGCTCTGCATGTGCCAGGAGCTGAAGTCTACACATTACCTTTGATTTGGTGTTTTTTTTTTTTTTTAAGCTAAAGCAGTTTCTTTTGTGGGGGTGTTTTCAGACAGGGTTTCTTTGTGTAGCCCTGGCTGTCCTAGAACTCACTCTATGGACCAGGCTGGACTTGAACTCACGGAGATTTCTCAGTCTCTGCCTCTCCGAGTGCCACATGTGTCACCAGGTCTAGCTTAAAGCAGTCTCTTTTGTCCCTCACATCCTCTCCCCTCTGCTTTTTTCCTCTGTGGTGCTGCTGCGTTGAAGGACTAGCTCTTTCCACACATACATTTCTGTGAATATTGCATTAGATCATATTTCTTTATTTTTCTCTCCCCTTGATTTTCCACATAGTTTGATTATACTTAAGCTTCCCTTTTCTTTTTCTTTTTTTGGTTTTTGGAGACAGGGTTTCTCTGTGGTTTTGGAGCCTGTCCTGGAACTAGCTCTTTAGACCAGGCTGGCCTCGAACTCACAGAGATCCGCCTGCCTCTGCCTCCTGAGTGCTGGGATTAAAGGCATGTGCCACCACTGCCTGGCAAGCTTCCCTTTTCTTAAGTGATGGATTTTGCTTCAGGTACATTCTGTCAGAAGGAATATAGTGTCTTGTTGCTTTCCTCTTGGCATGCATTTCCTCTTGGGGTTTTTTTTTAGTGACTTTGGGTAATGTCAGTGAGTTTTCCCATTGTAAAGTACTCTACTAATCTTTCATCCAGTGAATTCATCCATTGGTGAGCATATGTTACTTGAGTAGGATAACCACTGCAAGAGAGTAATTTCTAAGATGTCATTTATAGCTAAGATTCTTTTATAGAAGCAATTTCTAATATAAATTCAAACTTAGTTACCCAGTTGGCTTAATAAGAAAAGGTAAACTTAAAATTCTTTGTTTAGTTAAACCGTTATCAGAATGGCAGCTGCTGTTGCTTCTGTGTGTGCATGCCCTCTACTAAGTACTGTCAGGGACTTGGAGCCATTTATCTACCTTATGGGGGTTTTCCTTACAGTAATTATTTCAGTGACTGAAGAAGTCATCTTATTCTGTGTACAAAGCCAGATGTTTTTCCAAAGCCCCTAGTTTCTCTGAGGATGGCATGAGTATTTAGATCACCTTGTGAATACCAGAGGTGTGATTGCTATAGGTTTGCATTATTAGTTTATAAGCAGTATATATACCTAATTTTAACATAAATATCTGAGTCTTTAAAGAGATTTTGAAAAAAAGAAAATTATTTTAAATCCTCTGAGGGGAAAAATACTAGTTTTAAACTTAAAATTGTGCCAGCCGATTTCTACTTATTTTTTTTAAAGATTTATTTATTATGTATACAGTGCCTGCCCACCAGAAGAGGGCACCAGAGCTGTGAGCTACCATTTGGTTGCTGGAAATGGAACTCAGGACCTCTGTAAGAGCAGCCAATGCTCTTAACCGCTGAACTATGTCTCCAGCCCTGGTTTTACTTTTATTACTGATTATTGTTAAGCTATGTGAACATGAAAGCATTTGGGGTATAGAATAGCTGTCAAATATATTTGTAACTCATTGATATTGCCATTTCTGTCATAGGAAATGGCTAGTGATGAGCTCAAAGAGATGAGGAAAAATCTGACCAAAGAAGCCATCAGAGAACATCAGATGGCCAAGACAGGTGGGACCCAGACTGACTTGTTCACGTGTGGCAAATGTAAAAAGAAGAACTGCACTTACACACAGGTTTGTGATTGACTGTGGTCTCATGATCACATTAAGAATGTTTCACTCCTGTTTCAAAGTAAAAATAATTACAGAACCTGATATTGTTCAAGAAAAGATGTAACCTCTTTGGTGAAAAAGTACTTTCTTGGTAGATTCCAACTAATTGAAGATAAGTTGATATATTTGTGTGCTAATGAAAATATTTACTATAAAAACTGTAGCAGTTCTATAGAACCCCAGGTTACTACAATGGACGGCTCATAAGCAGTTGCTGGTTACTGTGTCATAGCAAGTAGGACCATCTAGTTAAGGGAAGTTCTCCTCTCTCACATGGCCTGTGTACAAATAGATGCCTATTCCTATTTGTAACATGATGACTTTTGCACTCATATATGACAGGATTGACCTTTTTGGTTTTGAGTAACATAAAGAACTGTCAACAAATTTCTGTTGCTATATGTCTATATAAAAATAACACTATCTTCATTCATTTTTGTTTGCCAAATAGGATTTTTTCTTTCCTTTTATTGTTGTTGTGTATCTATAATCTCCTAACCTTAGAAATTTTCCCTTAAAGGTCATGTTTCAGGTCTTGGATATAGGTGTTGATCCTACCAAGCAAGAGCACAATTCTTTTAGTCAAATTAAGATAACTTTAAACTCTGCTGTGTCCCTAAAGCAAGGTTTGAGAAAATTAGCAGTGGTGGAGACAGTGGGCTTTACAATAGCTTTAAAAAACTGCAAGACTAGGGAATTTCTGAGGGCTGGGGATTTCCCTTTTTTTGCTTATGTAGGAATTTGGCTGAACATTTCAAAGTTATTTGGCAAAACATCTTATCAAGGTAGATGTCAGGATATGGTTAGATACAGGGTGTAAAACACATTAGATTCCAGAAAATTAGTCAAGAACTCTGAGTTTGGTTTTTATATATTTGGTTGGTTGCACAGAGATCTGCCTGTCTCTGTCTCCCAAGTGCTACAATTACAGGTGTGCACCACCTCCGCCCAGCTAGGACTATTATTTTTATCCTGAGGCCTTGCAATACTAGTTTTAGAATGTTTGTTCTTCCTCCTTTTAGATTTATGTTTTTATGTGTGGAGTGTTTTGCCTGCATGTTGTCATGCACCACGTGCGTCTTGGTGCCCTTGGAGATCAGAAGAGGTATCAATCATCTCTTCAGCCCTTAGAATGTCTGTTTATTTTTGTGGGCTTTGAGTTAAAATCATGTTGCTGATTTATCGGAAACTTGTGGCTAGGTTTTGAGCGTAGGGCTTTGTTCATGATTGGCAAGCACTTTTTATGGCTGAGCTACGTCCTCAGCCCAGGTCTTCCTATTTTGAACACTTCTTTTGAGACATGGTCTCAACATTTTCCAGTTTTGCTTTTCTTCTTGCAAATGTGAAATTCCATTCCCATTAAACTTGGTAGCCATTGACCATTGTGATACTGCCATGTGCTTGAGTGAACAGCAAGTCTTTGAGATGGTTACTTCATTTTGTTGGGGTTTTTGTACCACACCCAGCTTTTTTGTAAATATCTTAATCAGTGCACAATATTCTATCAGATGCATTTACTCCTCTGTGTTTACTTCCAACATATGTGCTGTTACTGAGTGACATTCTTCAATATCCTTATACAGAGATCTTGTATTTCTAATTATGTATCAGAGTAGATGAGAATGCCACATTCCCTGGCAGAGATATGGGTATTTAACATGACTTTTAGAGAGGTTGTGTCAGTTATGTGTGTAGTAAAGAAATGCTTTGGGGCCCAGTGGTGGTGGTGTGTGCCTTTAATCCCAGCACTTGGAGGCAGAGACAGGTTGATCTCTGTAAGTTCAAGGCCAGCCTGTTCTATAAGAGTGAATTCCAGGACAACCAGAGGTCAGAGCTACACAGAGAAACCCCATCTTGAAAGCCAAGAAAAAGAAAAAAAAAAAAAAGAAGAAAGAAATGCTTTGGATTTTATTAACATCTTTACTAATGTGTAGGTCATTAACGTGTTAATTATTGGTTTCATGTTTATTAACCACTTGCAAAATGCATAATTAAATGAGTGACTTTCAGAGAATTTTTCTACTTAACTGGATAAATTACACATGAAAGATGAACAGAAGGATTTAGAAAAATAAAGTTTGAAATTATGTTCCTTTGCCAATAGTGTATATGAATTTGTATAAGCTCTTACACCTCTTAGGGTAATATCACTGGAGATACTGATTGTCTTTATGTAGAATATTCTTACATAGGTTGAGTTATTTTTAGTGGTAATTCAAAAGTATTTTTTATTTAATTTTGCTACAGGTGCAAACTCGTAGTGCTGATGAACCAATGACAACATTTGTCCTATGTAATGAATGTGGAAATCGGTGGAAGGTAGGACACCCCTGGGTTGTATATCATAACTTACTGTCTCTTCATAAACCATCTAAGATAGTAATATGTACCCTCCTGGAGTTTGATCTTAGTAACATGTATGTTTTAATGCAAGAATGGCAGGAAAGAATATTAAATTACCATCACACGTTCCCATAGATACTGTAGTTATTGAATTATTTCCACTGTTGTTCTTACAGAAAAGCAGTGTATGTTTATTACTTATTTTAATAAATTTGATTTTGGAAAATGTTATAGAGTTCTATATGATATTGGGGTTTATTTTAGGAATTCTAGTGGGCTTGGTTCTGTTTTGGTAGCTTTTCAGTAAGCCTTCATACTTATGTTCTCTGTGAATTTCTCATACAGGCAAGTTTATTTTTTTAAATTACATGTGTTTAAGTTTTTCTGTTCTAATGTTTATGTGTTATTTGCTGACTTCACACATGTATATAATATATTCTGGCTATTCTCACCGCCAACCTCTCATCTCTCCCCATTCCCCGTCAGTCCCTTTCTCACATTCATGTTTTGTTTTGTGATCCACCGAGTTTAACCAGGGCCGTCTGTGTGACTACGGGGTTTGAACTGCCTGTTGGAGCAACTGTCCATCGCTCCTCCTCCAGAATCTACCAATAGTTAAGCAAGGAGAGGGGCTCTGAGCCCCTCCTGACTGCTGATGGCAGGCCTGTTCCTGTACAGACCAGTGCAAAGCTAATTTTTGAGGGATTTTTTTCTTTTGAGCACCAAAAACAAAAAAATAAAACTAGAATTGCATATCAGCTCCAAAGGCACTTTTATTATTAATAATGATGAGGCTATTAGTGGTGTGGGGTTGGGCGATGCTCTTGGTAGGATCAGTCTTTGGAGTCACACAGTGATTGGAAATCTCTTGTCTCTCACCCTCACTGATCTAGTGTTTCCACATGTAGTCGGCATAAATAATACCTGATCTCCCCTCTGTCATTGCTTCTCTTCCAGTCTTGACGAAGAAACTTGGCATGTCTAGATAGTCCTCTTAGATCTGTCACACATGCTGGACGCTCTCATCAATGCGACGAGCAGACACTACAGTTTGTTTACTACAAGCAGCTCGCCAAATAGGTTGTGCCATATGGCACCTAAGGAATTTAAGAAAGTTCAGTTTAATGTAGAAAGCTGATAAGAATTGTTAGTTATTTAACCTAGAAACATTAAGAGAAGTACTTTTAAATACTACTAAAACAAAACTTTACATATTTATTCTTTAGTTACATAGTCCTTGTAATTCTATGGTGGAGGGTCAAAATGAGTGACTGTTATGTATAAAGTCTTTCCACAGGAGCCTCTGTCATAGGGTGTATAAAGTCAAGATATATACGTCATTGTCTGTATTTTTAAAATCTTACAAAGTATTTCTTTTGTTTTTGCAGTTCTGTTGAGTTGGAAGAATCAGCAAGGTATCTGGACCATTATGAAAAATGGATTTTGTAACTAGCTTTAAAATTAGGCCAGGCAACTTGTTTCCCTGATATTTGTAAGCAGTACCATCCCATGGGTTGGTCTTTGTTTTTTATCTAACATTCTTTCTTAAAAGCCGTCTGTGGTTCAGGTCAGCTAGGAGACCATAGGAGAACTAGATAATGTGTTGCATTTTTTTTATTTTTATAAGTTGATGTTGCATTTTATTAAATATTAACATTTTGAGTTAGAACACACAAAAATTTCTGTTGTTCTCCATTAATGCATAAAGACAAAATTGCTTTTCTCATTGGTATGTACCTAAAATACTAAAGGAGGAGCAAAGAAGTAATATAAATGTTAGAGTACCAAATATGATATGTATTCCAGTAGCCCTTGACCAGCTTATCAAATTGTGCACACTATTTGAACTAGCATATGAATTTGCTCTTAATTACCGTGTTCACAAAGCCTTGGATCCCTGATCTCTTGCATCTGTGACTGCAGTGATCTTTTCTTGTATTTCTTATACGTGTATATTACCATTTGTAATAGGGTTTTCTTTGGAAATTGACTTGATTTTTCAATCAGTTTGGTTTTATTTGACTTTGCACTCTATTTTAGTTTCACAGAGCTCTGTTATAGTTTCCTAGGCTTTTCACGAAGCCCCTCCCAGGCATACTTTTGGTGAATTTTCCCCATAGAAGACATGCTGGGAAGGAAATGTCAGCATCTTAGTAGAGTTCCTGGAGGCAGCATGGCTGGACTTGCACTTGGAAATCTACTGACCAAGGGTTAAGCCTGAGAACTGTGTAAGGCATTAAGCTGTTCTCTTTGCACATGGAGGTTGCAAAAAAAAGGAAAAAAAGAATGTTTTAGTGTGAATCTTTTGTGCTGACTTTTTTCTTACATGATGATGATGAGTCAACTGAAATGTCGGCTGTAGCAAGTAGTTTTACAATGCATATTTCACAATTAAGTTTTACCTTTGTTTAAATGTGTCCCGCTTGTTTTGCTGGTAATAAGCAGTGGTTTTCACAGTTTGCTTGATGCAGATGTTCCGATGCATATAGTAAAGGCCACTGTTGTAAAGCTTACGGCTTACATGATCTGGCCTTATGTCTGTGTAAAGACCACTACACAAACTTTGTGTTTTGCTCTGCTCTGCAGACTGTTTGACATAACATAGAAAACAAATGTCCATGTTAAAAAGGATTGGTCCATGGGTAATTTCTGTCACTTTAAAAATAAAGTACATTTTAAAAGAATTAGTTTTAAAATAAGGTTAAAATAGTCCCACTTTTAAGTGATCCATTTTAAAATTTGTAAATCAATAAATTTTTTTTGTTGTTAAACAGGTATCATATTTTGTCATTTTATTTAGATGTTGAAACTTTATTTAAAAGTTTTGTCTTCCTTTCCTCCCCCAACTATTAACAATACTCTCAGGTTCTGTTCTACTTAAGCTTGGTCATACTCAGGTCAAAACTGGTATTGGACAGTGGTTAGAGCCTGTCATTTTCTGTTCATTGCCTGAACCCCTGGTGATGGAGAGAGCAGTGGTTCTCAGGCACATGAGCTCATCTTAGAGGCTCATAGCTTCCCATGTGGCTTTAATTCTACAAAGCAGTACAGCAGTATTACTTTCCAAGTTTTGGGTGCATTCTGAGATGTCCTATTTTACAGTTATTTCCTAGGCAGAGTAACGGAAGTGAACACAGGAAAAGTGACTTGGGCAAATACACTTGCAAATAACGAAGAGCCATAACCACCATGTGGAGAGAAAGTAACAGCCTTGATATTCTTGCTCCTCAGAGTGCTGTTGAACATTGATTTATAAATTGTGCTAGGCCATGACAAAAATTCTGAAATACTTACATAAACTCAAACATCCAAATCTGTATATAATTTACAAATGAAACTACCAGGTGTGGTGGCTCATACCTTCAACCCCAGCAGTGAACAGTCTGGTCTACACAGCAAGTTCTAGGCCACCCTGAGCTAAGTAGAGAGACCCTGCTTCAGAGAGGGAGAGAGATGCGGGGAATAAAAGAGGAAAACTCAGAAGTGTGATTTGAGGATTTCATTTCAAAATAAAAACTATAATTAAAAAGTTGTCATTTGAGAAGTGTTTGGTTTTTGTTGTTTCCTTCGAGACAGAGTCTCTGTAGCTCTTGCTGTCCTGGAACTCATATAGTCCTGGTTGGCCTTGAGTTCATGGAGATCTACCTGCCTCTGCCTCCCAGGTGCTGAGATTAAAGGTGTGCGCCACTGTGCCCAGCTTCATTTGAGATGTTTTAATCAATAAATATTCCCTGCTTTTTACCCTCATTTAGCCAAAGGAAATTAGTCATTTGAGAGAAGTTGAGATGCATGCTTTTAATCCTAGCCTTTAGGAGGTAGAGGCAGAGGGTCAGGAGTTCATCCTTGGTTACTTAAGGAATCCAAAGCCAACCTGGGCTAGATGAGACCCTGTTTCCAAAAATGGTTAAAAATAAAGGGACGTCCTACCAGGAAATATGATGGGCTAATCAGTGGTAGGGGACTAAGAGGTGAACACTACATATTGAGAAATAAGCCAAGTGCTAACCCACTTCACAGAGAGCTAGCAGCAAGTTCCTAGACGGTAACGGGAGAGTAATGGGTGTGTGTTAAGAAGATTATTGCAGGGCATCTCAAGACCGTGGCTGTCTACAATAACCAGTAGCTGTAGCTCTGTAAGGTTGGACTCAGGAGGTCCTGCAGCAGATTTGTTTCTGTGACTTTGCAACTAGGAGAATTCCTGATCACAAAGTAAGGGGTTCCTGAAATGATTTTATTAGTCATAGTAGTGGCAGTGTGTAGAAATCAGGGTATAGCTTTTGAAAAGGTTCCACAGATTGGGGATCTGAGAACTACAGATTGGTTGAGTAATCTTTTAGACATCCAATTTTGAAAGACAAAATGAGCCTGAGTCTGGGAGCACGTAACCCCTTTTTTTGGTGTTTTAATTCTACAGAGTGATGCAGCAGTATCAATTTCCAAGTTTGGGGGTTTTTCCAAATCAACTTCTGTGTAGAGGACAGAAAATGAAAGCACAGGAAATTGCCTTGAATGAGTCCCCTGTTTTAGTGACCTCAAAGAAGCACATCGTGAGATACTCTGACAAAATTAGCCTGTGTTTTTTCCTTAACTGGATACTTGAACCTGCTTTGCTTGAAAATCATTTGTGTAATGGTACATTGTGAAACTTGGTTGACATTTGGAAAAGTAGGCACACCGTTGAGAACCCTGCAGTTGGAATGGCAAGGCTCCAGCTTTTGTTTCATTTGCACTGGTTCCTATACACTTTTCTGATTTGTGTCAGGGGTCAGCAACCCTCATGGGTCTCATTCACTGTGTCCTATCCCATGTCACACTATATTGAAGATGCTGAAAGACACTGATGACTAAGCCAACATGAGCCTTATCTAGGGCTCTTTGATTTTGCTTTTTGCCAAAACAATGCAACCTTCTGTGATGAAGCAGATGGCAGTTGAGGATGCCTAGACCCAGGACAGGTGCGTGGATACTAGAGCTTCTACAGACTTCCTTCTTAAAAAAGTGAGTCCACATAGGTTTCTGTCACAAGTAATTTTAAAAAATAATAAAATAGTTGTGTATTTGAGTTTAATAAAACATGGGGAGGGGACACTGAAGAGATGGCTCAGTGGTTAAGAGCACTCGCCACTCTCCTAGAAGGCCCAAGTTTGAGTCCCAGCACCCACACTGGGTGGTAGCTCACAACTGCCTATATAACTATACTATCTAGGGGATCTGTCACCTTGCCTCCACAGATACCTGCGTGCACTTAGTACACATAAACTCACCCAGCAGCATGCACGCACACACACAACATCTTGTAAACAGACTGAGCATTCTGATGGTTATGTATTGAGAACAAGGGAAAATGCCAAAGAACAATTTAAAGAAGGAATTCAGTGGTGGAATATATATTAAAAGAAGACCTGTGAGGTGGTAGCCAGTGAGTACAGTGCCAAAAGCAAAATAAGAAAGCCAAAACAAAAAAGTAACAGGTACTGAAAGGTTTATAAATAAGGCTTGTATTTGTATTTAAGACAGGCTGGAGTGATGGTCCAGCAGTTAACTGCTCTTCCTGCCAACCCAGGATGAGTCTCAGCATCTACCAATAACTGTAACCCCAGTTCCGAGGGATCTGACTCCCTCTTCTGGCCTCTGAGGACACTGCATACACATAGTACACAGTCTTGTTCACAAAACAGATCTATACATAGTTTCTTAAAGTTTATTTTTGAGGTTGTGGAGATTCAAAAAGATAAAGGTTATTTTAGAACATAATGGGTTCTTTTGGTCTGGGTGGAGTAGTAGGCCTTTATCCTGAGATGCCATCAGTGAACCTCAGAACATGTAAGTTTTTGACTAGGCTCACCTGTCATTACTTTAGCTGCTGTAATGCCCTAGTTAGCCGCATTACAACTTTTGGCTGGAGAACTGTGCTATTTTGCATGAGAATGATCTCATGGGCTCATATGTTTTGAATGTTTGGTTCACAGCTGTTGGAACTGTTTGGGAAGGATTAAGAAGTATGGCTTTGTTAGATGAGATATAAGACACCCATGCCATTGCCAGTTAGCTCTCTCTGCCTGGTGTGTGTGCATCTAGATTTGAACCCACAGATAGTGCTCTAGATGCCTGCTTCTCTGCTGCCACAGGCCTGCCATGATGGCCATAAACTCTAACCCTCTGGAACTGTGAGCCTCAAATTAAATTCCTTCTTTTATAAATGGTTTATTCTAGCAATACAAATGTAACTAAGACATGAAGTAAGCTATGGCTCTAAGAATGTTCTCTGTCAGGTGTGGACTCCCAATGCTATACTTTGTTATTGGGTTGTACATGGGGGCAGCTGCCAGCCTGGAATTGACAGCTATAATGCCTTTGGTTTGGGGACATGCTTGTTAACACTAGTCATTGTATAAGTTCCGCGGTTATTGATTAAATCAAAGAATGAAGTTCTGTTATTTGAGAGAAAACACTTTTTTAAACCTCATATCAAGAGTCACCAAGGTGGGGCTAGAGAGATGACAGCAGTTAAGAGCATGCAGAGGACCTGAGTTCAGTTCCCAGCACACATGTTAGATGGCTCAGAATTATCTGTAGCTCTGGCTCCAGGGATCCAACATCTTTTTTTTAAATTATTTTTTATTTTCTTTTGTTTTTTTGAGACAAGGTTTCTCAGTGTAGACTTCGCTGTCCTGAAACTCACCCTGTAGACCAGGCTGACCTTGAATTCACAGAGATCTGCCTGCCTCTGCCTTGTGAGCACGCTGGGATTAAAGGCATGTACCACCACCTCCCTACAGGATCCAGCATCTTACCTCTGTGGGCACAGCACTCATGTGCACATACCCCCACATATATATACTTAATGAAGTAAATCTTAAACCACCTGAGGTGCCTCAGTGACTGTGGCCTAATTTGATAATCAGTGAGGATGTAAGGAGGCTTAGCAGGCATCAACAACACCATGTTAAAATGACCTTTCTTCCTCTGTCATGTTAAATTGGGCTCGAAAAGAACGCTGAAGTGTGGGCTGTTGTTTTGATATTGATGGCTATTTTTGGTGGTGGTGGAAGAGGAAAGCTCAGGTCCACTAACCATTTTTGTACCTTAGTGTCATAACTAAATTAAAATTGTAAAATAAAATTTCTGTAAGATACTAGCTTCTTTGGTGGGACATTATTTAATGAGAGAGAGAGACTGTGTGTGTGTATGTTGTGAGACGTAACAGCATACCTCCTCCACCTTGCATGTCACACATAGAGTAGGCTTACCCAGATTTTGAATGGCACTGCCTATTTGTTTTATTGTTGCTGTTTTAAGATAGGGTCTCTGTATTAGGGTTCTCTAGAGTTTCAGAACTTATAGAATGAATTTCTATATATAGAAAGGAGATTTATTAGGATAACTTACTGGCTGTTGTCCAGCTAATCCAACAATGATTACTTTTGTATGGAAAGTCCAAGAATTCAGTAGTTGCTCAATCCACAAGGCTGAATGTCTCAGTTGGTCTTCAGTAGATGGCCAGAATTCTGGAGAAGTAGGCTCTAATGCCCATGAAGGAATGGACTGGCTATGGAGGGTGGGAGCAAGCAGGCAAAGAGAGAGAGCTTCCCTCTCCCATGTCCTTCATACGGCTGCCAGCAGGTGTGGCCCAGGTGAGGTCTTCCCACCTCAAGTATCCAGATTACAAGTGGATCTTCCCACTTCAAATGCTCCAACTAAGCAAAAAATCCTTCGCAGATGTGCCCAGGCATTTTTGGGTTTAGTTGATTCCAGGTGTAGTCAAGTTGATAGTCAAGAATACTCTAACTTTGTAGACATGGCCTGGAACTTACTAAGTAGACTATGCTGGGCTTGAACTCACAGAAATCTACTTGCCTCTGCTCCCCAAGGGCCAGGATCAAAGGTGTATGCCACCACACCCAGCTTTACGTAAAGATGTTTAACAAACACTTATATCCATCATTTTACATGTAATACAGCCTTACTAAAAACCTTACACTCATCCCTGGTATGTTAAGTATATTCCAGGATGTTAGTTGGTGGTGGCGCACGACTTTAATCCCAGCACTTGGGAGGTAGAGGCAGGTGGATCTCTGAATTTGAGGCCAGCCTGGTCTACAGAGTCAGTTCCAGGACAGCCAGGGCTGTTATACAGAGAAATCTTGTCTCAAAAAACAAACAAACAAAAGAATATTTCTGGAAAAGAAATTTGTAGCAATTAATCTAATAAAAGGAATTTATTTGTGTATGTACCTGTGTGCGCATGTACACATATGTGAATGCGTGTAGAGGCTATAAAATTTCAAAGCCACTTCCTAGTGACATACATCCTCTAGCAAGGCCCCACCACCACACCAAACAGCACCACCAACTGGGACAAAGTGTTAAAATACCTGAGCCAGAAGGGGACATTTCTCATGCAAACCACCTGGCTGGGCTAAACCTCAGATCTGCCTGTGCCTTCCTCCCAAGTGCTGGGATTAAAGTTGTGCACCACCAGGCCTAGTGCTCCCCACCCCCGATTTTGAAAAAAAAAAAAAGAAAGAAAGAAAAACCCTGAAACCTGTTTAAGAAGAAAATTTTTAGTAAATTCTTTGTATTCTATATTAATTTATAGCTTGATGGGATATTTATGATTCCAATGAGTATTGCTTTATGTGAACCAGTGACTAGTCACTACCATTTTAAGATCTTATAAAGCATATCTAGACCCCAGAATGCCATTTTAATAGGTTTTTAGAAGTTTGTAGTACCTAAGTGTACATTTAGCAGTCCTTTCAATAGAGCCTCAAGATAGTCATGAACACCACACGTTTTAAATCAGGCACACCAAAAATAATTTTAGCACACAATAAAAGCAATTTGAAAACTACCTTCAAGTTTTGTTACTGATTATTTTGGAGAATTCTAGGGGGTATGGTTATGCCTCAGTTGGAGGCCCCCAGCGAGATGGGGAACTAGGGATCCCTGTGAGCTCGCCCTCGGGAATGGTGAGGGTGAATTGAAGGTGGGTATGTGTCTATGTGTTTTCTCATCCCAGACTCTTTCCCGATAGCAGTTCTAGGTAGTGCAGGGGCCATAAGAGGCATGATCGGGAACTAGGGACTCTGAGGGACACCCTCCGGAAGACTGGCCAGCAGGACAGTAATAAAGAGGAGGCGGGAGGGTGAATTGAAGGCCTTAAAAAGATGGAATGTGCACAGAGAATCTGGATTATGTATATTATTGTGTTTTGGGTTTTTGACCGAAAAGGGACATTCTGGGGACCACTAATTTTAATGCTGGTAAAATTTGGGTCTAAGGATTTGTTGCTTTGGAAAAGAGGTTCTGCTTTTGTTTCCACAGAAGATGAGGACCTGTGGAATCCTTCTAGGCTAATGTGGTTTGATGGACCAAGATCCCCAGAAGGTTGCTGTGAATACCTCCCCCCAAAAAATTACTTCACTCAACTAACAGCAGAAAGTAGTTTAGAGAGAATGACGCCCCAATTTCTTCAATGATTGTTTACTGAAGGTTGTGGGGCCAAGGGGGGATGCTATAGGTGGTGGTTGTGCCAGGAGCATTGGCAACCGTGGCAACAAGTGCTGAAGCCGAAGCAAGCTGGGGTCACCCAGAACCTGCTGGGCTGCCCGTCCGCAGGTGGGCAAATGGAAGCAGGGAGGCTGCAGTGCTCCCCTGTTCTGCGCGCCCAAGAGTTTGCAACATGAGCGTCCAGCTTTCCTGCAGGATTCGAGGGACACACACGGCAGCCGTAGAAGGTCCCCAAGCCCACCTGCCGCCCCCGGCTCCCAGCAGTGGTGGGAGGCACATTGCCCCAGCCCAGTCGGTGCCTGGCCTGGTGGGGCCGCCTCTGCTGGTTGTGGTGATGCATGCTGGTAAGATTTGCTGAAGGAGGCAGAGGCAGGAGGATCTGGAGTTTGAGGACCTAGTAGCTTTAGAAAAAGCAAGGCTTGATTTCTATATATAGAAAATGAGCTAACAAGCTGGCTCATAAGCTTTAAGAGTCTAAAAAATGATTTAAGATGTAAATACATGTCCATATTCCCAAATACTGTTTATAAATGTTCTTTTACATTTAAAGGGGGATATGATATAGATATGAATAATTTGCATTGGTATAAATCTTGATTTATGGATACAAATTTAAGATCAATTTTGTTATATGTATATGTATTTCTGATCTTGATTAAGGTATTGTGATTGTGTAGTTCATTTAAAAATGTAATGTATAATTAGGAAATATAGGTTGTTAATGGATAATCATCAATAATAGTCAAGCTTATAGTCATGTTAGTTAGATTTTCTAGATATATAGAGATATATTTTAGTTAGATAGGCATTCTTCATATCTTTCAAAGACTACAGAATATGGCATTTAATGTTTTAATAACTTAGGGCTTTTCATGACAATGAGACACGTCTGCGCTTGGCAGCACCAATCTACTTCAAGAGGAAGATGGGCATCGAAGAGGCTCCTTATGGAGTTTGTTAGCCATTTGGGCAAGAAACTGCTCTTGCCTGAACTGTTGCATAAACTGGACATGAATAACCCACAGAGAGAGAACTGCTGAACTTACCTAAAGGTAAGATGATCCTTCGGGGTTCCTGTTTCATGAAAGATTCTGTGAGACATTCTGCAGGATACAAAAGAAAGTGACTAAACTGTCTTTAAATTTTCCTGCTTAATGGAAATGTCTACTAAATACTGTAGGCCTGTAGGCTAAAGATGGGTGCCCCAATGGTACAGAGGAACTTTGGGTGACTGTATAGGCAGCGAGATGTCTCTGTCACTTCTAGAGTTTTAGAAGTTGCTTACTTCTTGTTTACTTAGGTAATAGGATATCCTTCTGGAGTCTTTGATGGAGTCAAAGAATAGATAGATAGTTATAGTTAAAGTTTTCCATTGTTATAATAAAAGATAAAATAGATCTAAATATGGTAACTGTAGTTCTTGCTTGATAACTGCCTTGTTATATGTAATTTTACTATGTTAAAATAAAAGCCTTTCTTTTTTGTTTAAACAGAAAAGGGGAAATGGTGTAGGAGTTCCTTCTTTCTATGTGTTGCTTTCATTGGTGAATAAAGAAAACTGCCTTGGCCTTTTGATAGGACAGGACTTAGATAGGCAAGAAAAAGAAAACAAAATGCTGGAAAGAAGAGAGACAGATAGCCACCAACATGAAGCTGCCAAGTCAGACATGCAGAATCTTTCCCGATAAGCCACGATCTCGTGGTGACATACAGATTATTAGAAATGGGTTAGATCAAGAGTGAGAGTTGACCAATAAGAGGCTAGAGATAATGGGCCAGGCAATGATTAAATGAATACAGTTTCTGTGTAAATTATTTTGGGTATAAGCTAGCCGGGCAGATGGGAGCTGGGTGGGACTGAACAAGGGGCCTGTGTTCCTCACTACTACAAATACAGGTTAAGATATGAAAATTTTATTTCCCCTTCTATGTATAGTTCTGATAAGTTGATAGAGCAATGACTACTTGCTGTTTCGGTCACAAACTCAAGATTTTAGATTTATTCTGGTTGCCATCTAAATATGAACTTAAAGGTGTTTCTCATCAGGCCAAAGACATCCCTGTCCAATCCATACCTGACTCTCTGGACAGCAGAAAAAATATAGATGCTTATAATCAAAATCTGTAGTTTTAGCTAGGACTCAAAGATATGAGTCTATTCCTGCTGTTTACAGATGCCTGTTATCTGCTTTTTTTTCCTACAATACAGTTTTCAACATGGGCCTGAAAGTTTCAATTGTATTATTTTCCTTTAAGTACATAAATTTTAACTTCTGTTCCTACTTTAAACCTATCTCAATAGTTTTCCAGTTGGCTGTCAGATACATCAAAGCATCAGTTGCTGACTACAACCTACTCCAAATGACTGGACTTGCTGAAAGCTGATGTGGACCAGTGTAGCTGATGTGAATGCTCCCAGTCTCATCAACAGAGTCCGTGAACCAGATGCTTCTGATGAGTGGCCCATTCCCTGAATTTCCTCCTTACCTTTGGCTAGCCTTTCAGCCTTCTTGGGCCCTAAAGACAAGGCCCCAATGTCAGCTCAAAGTAGTTACAGAAAAGAATATGTCGTCGCATGCTCCCTGCCCAGAATAGATTGAAATGCTGAGACAAGGGGGAACTCCCTGGCATGGGGTACACAAATGGCTACCTATAATGCCCATTGACATACCAAAAAAAAAAAGTAGACTCAGAGTTGCGAATTAATGGATTTATTAACTAAAATGGTTTTACAATAAGAAGACACCTCAGTTTTTTATGCAGAACCACAGAACCAATGAGGACATTCAGGATTATAATTATAATTTGGTTGTACTCCAAGATCAGAGCTACAGGACCTGGTAGGATGGCCACTTCCCTGGAAAAATCTGTCAGCTAATGGTTCTTAGGTCCCAGTAATATCTCCTTAATCCCATGGGCAAGCAGGACCCATGATTGGGTCCTGTCATTAGTACTTGTGAAGGGGGAAATGTAGGACACAACCATGACAAGTTCAATAGAGGCCTGAGTCTCGGTAGTTTACCCAAAGGCAATGCCTGGTTCCAAGAAAGATCACAAACTAAGACTACCCAGGCACAACCCAGGAACAGATCATCCCAAGGAAATTCCTAACATTCCTACCATTGTAGATAGGTTCACTTGCCAGCACATGCCCATTGCTTTTCACCAGGACACCCCTAGACAAATGTCAGTCACTCAAGGGTCCTGAACCTTAGAAATCCCTCACCCGCAACTTTGCTACTATAAAAACTCTACCCTAACTGAGCTCGGGGCTCTCTGATCACTCCAATACATGAGGAGTCTGAGTTTGCAAACTGTGTCAAATAAAGACTCTTTGTTTTTACATACAGGACTTGGTCTCCTTGTTGGTTTTGGGGGGACTCCATGATCTGGGCGTAATGGGGTACCGAGTCTCATGTTACCTTAGACACAGATTGACATAAAATGAAAACAATTTTTATGAGCACATGGTATATCAACAAAGTAAAAAGACTTCTCTGTCTAAGAAGAATAAGGTTAACACCTGGGGGATCTGTAAATCTATCTTTTGTTTTGCTATCTGCCAGTCTCTTTCATTGAGTATTTTCAGTCCTGTAAAGTAGTCATGTCTGAAGGTGGACCCTTCATTTTCTAGAAACAGAGACAGTCACCTTTCTTTACTAGACATCAGGGTCCCTAGATATCAGATAAGGCAGAGGGAGGGTGGGGAATGTGTTCATGTGCTTTGAAGCCTGGGTCTTTATGTTTGATCCCAGTTTTATCAGAGAGATCCCTTAGATGTGCCTGGCCAGTGCTGCCTACAAGTACAAGCGAAATCATTCAAACCCCTTCTCATTTTCAATGTACCTTTGGTCTTCCTTCAACTGAAAACTCAGGGTCTCACAGCGGAGTCTGTGGGGCTTGAGATCCCATCTCTACCTGCTGCAGCTCTACAGATTTTGAGAGCTGACTGCCTTTGGAAGATGAGGTCTCCAGGTTGGCAACTCTCCTGAAAGCTTCAGTTAGCTTGTTGAAAAATAAGACAGAAATCTCCTTCCTTGAGTAATCTGTCTGGTCTTGTCGTAAATAAGTTTAATGCAGTTTTCACCCCTGTAGTGAGCCTAACATAATCACGTCTTACTTCCCTTCTGGTGAGTGACAGATTCAGGCAGTAGGTTCTTGATCTAGGAGAACTTACACACTGCAAACACCCAGTAGGATTTTGAGCAAATAGTTTATTTATCTGCATGCCTTTTTTTATTCTGCTCAGAGCCTCTGTTTTTACCAGAGGTTACAGCAAATGAAACCCAGTATAAATCCATCCACAAAAAAGCACAAGCCAAACTTAAGATCTGAAAGCTACAGGAAAGGGAGGTGAACCTTCAGCAAAGTTCCTTACTTCTGGTATTTCTGAAGGCCCATGACTGAATAGGGGGCATGGACTCTAACTGTTCATGGACCTCTGCTAAAGAGGAATATTGGGGGAATAGTAGTAGGGAGGTGACAGGAAGTTCTAGTTCTTGTATGCCCCATAGGGTTGAGTACCCTTTTTTCTGGTAACTTGGATAAATAGGAAAGTGGGGAGGTGGGGTGAACTCTGCAGAGCTGTATAAAATATTTCTGAAACCCATTGCCCAGTGCTTTCCATTTGGAAAGAAGGAATTGGGAACAAATGGGGCTCCTTATCCCAGTAGAGGATCACAAAGGCTTAAATGTAAGGCACTTAAGACTTCCCTTGATTTAAAAAAATATATGGATAGAGCTACAGGATGGTGTAGTAGCTTAAGCTTCCCCATTACCTGGCTCTTATTGAGGTGAATGCTAATGTCTTATTCTTTAGATCCTCAGGATGAAACACATTGCCATTCCCTTTTTTTCTTTCTTTTCTTTTCTTTTTCTTTTTTTTTTTTTTTTGGAGACAGGATTTCTTTGTAGCTTTGGAGCCTGTCCTGAAACTAGCTCTCGTAGACCAGGCTGGTCTCGAACTCACAGAGATCTGCCTGCCTCTGCTTCCCGACTGCTGAGATTAAAGGCGTGTGCCACCACTGCCCAGCACCCTTTTTTCTTTTAAGATTTATATATTTTTAGTTTTATGTGTATGGGCATTTTGCCTGCATGTATGTCTTTATACCATATGTGTGCCCAGTGCCCAAGAAAACCAGAAGAGGGTGTGGGGTGCCCTGGAAGTGAAGTTATAAATGGTTGTTAGTCACCACATGAATGTTGGGAATTAAACCTGGGTCCTCTGCAAGAGCAGTGTTCTTAACTGCTGAGCCATCTCTCCAGCGCCCCCCCCCACTTTCCCATTCTTGAGGATGCATGATAGCAAGAAGTCCAAGGGTTTTTAAGACATTCAGTGGAGAGCCAAGTACAGAGGGCCTTTAGAATGAAGGAGGCATCCTTCCTACTATTTTCATAGTCCTCAAGGTGATCTGCACCATTGAAGCTAGGAAGGAGGCTTCCCATCCTTTGGCAAGCCTTCACAAGATGTAGAAACACTGGTTTGAACAGTCAGTTCTCTGGCCATCATTACCGTGTCCAGGGTTTGAACCACCTGCTTGCTTTCTCTCTCTTCCAGAACTGTGCCCAGTGTTATTGGAATGCAAGATCCTGTTATGAGTGTCTCTGATGTTACTTATTTTCACAGCCTCTCTTCTGAACAGCTCTGGGTAGGGGTGGGATGGATAAGGGTTGTTAGGTACCTTGACTCAGAGAAAATGTTTTCTTGTGTGAATGACTCTGGCTTTTGTGTGCCATCCAGGTTAAAATTGAAGTGTGCTAGACCAGCACCCCTCCCCTGACCTCATACTCAGAGCAATGTCTTACTACTCTGGGGACTAAATCCTTACCATCAGAAATGAGATGCTCACAGTGCATAAAAAGAAAGTAGCGACACAGACACCTTGGATTTGGGAAGCAGAAGTAAAGCATATAGCACTGGGAATATTGGAACTCAGTCCACTGGGAGCCAGAGAGAGAGAGAGAGACAGAGAGACAGAGAGAGAGAGACACTACTGTCCTGAGTCCCCAGACTCTCTCTCATCCATTTAGCTCTGCACAGTAGTAGGTGTGGCTTCCCAGCCAGCCACACCACTGTTACAGTCTTGCTATTCTACTGAGCCGGGGTCATAGATCTCAATTCCCTATTCCAGCCAGGACTTGGTGCTCTAGGACAGCCAGCGATAGCATAAGAAACTTGTGGATGTTGGGACTGCAGGCAACTGTCAGTCTTTGTTTAGCTTCCACCTACATAGCCACACCAGTCAATCTCTGAGGAAGTTACCTCAGGTGAGAGAAGGGTGTGGGGATGCATCTTGACCAGAAGAAAAATAATCAGCAAAGAGGCAAGAAGGAAAATTTGGTTCAACTTAGGCTGCAGCAAAATTTTCCAGAGCCTGATGCCAGGCAGCTTATTATAAGCATATTTAAACACAATACAATCTGGAAAAAAATTCTGCTATAGAAACTCCTACAACTCATAAACACTTTCATCAATGTAGCAGGATACAAGATTAACTAAAAATAAAATCAGTAACCCTCCTGTATACAGATGATAAAAGGGCTAGGAAAGAAATCAAAGAAACAACACCCTTCACAATAGCCACAAATAGCATAAAATATCTCGGAGTAACTCCAACCAAACAAGTGGAAGACTTGTATGACAAGAACTTTAAATCTTTGAAGAAAGAATTGAAGAAGACACCAGAAAGTGGAAAGATCTCCCATGCTCTTGGGTAGACAGAATTAACATAGTAAAAATGGCAATCTCACCAAAAGCAATCTATAGATTCAATGCAATGTCCATCAAAATCGCAGCAAAATTCTTCATAGACCTCGAAAGAACAGTATTCAGTTTCATATGGAAAAGCAAAAAAACCCAGAATAGCCAAAACAATCCTGTACAATAAAAGAACTTCTGGAGGCATCACAATCCCTGACTTCAAACTCTACTACGAGCTACAATACTGAAAACAGCCTGGTATTGGCATAAGAACAGACAGGAGGACCAATGGAACTGAATAGAAGACCCTGATCTTAATCCACACTCCTTCAAACACCTGATTTTTGACAAAGAAGCAAAAAATATCAAATGGCAAAAAGAAAGCATATTTAACAAGTGGTGCTGGCATAACTGGATATCAACATGTAGAAGAATGAAAACAGACCCGTATCTATCACCATGCACAAAACTCAAGTCCAAATGGATCAAAGACCTCAACATAAAGCCAGCCACACTGAATCTTATAGGAGAGAAATGGGAAGTACACTTGAACACATTGGCACAGGGAACCACTTCCTAAATAGAACCCCAGCAGCACAGACACTGAGAGAAACAATTAATGAATGGGACCTCCTGAAACTGAAAAGCTTCTGTAAAGCAAAGGACACGGTCAACAAGATAAAACGCCAGCCTACAGAATGGGAAAAGATCTTCACTAACCCCACATCAGACAGAGGTCTGACCTCCAAAATATACAAAGAACTCAAGAAATTGAACACCAAAAAATCACGTAATCCAATAAAAAAATGGAGTACAGACCTAAACAGAGAACTCTCAACAGAGGAATCTAAAATGGCTGAAAGACACTTAAGGAAATGTTCAACATCCTTAGTCATCAGAGAAATGCAAATCAAAACAACTCTGAGATTCCATCTAACACCTGTAAGAATGGCCAAGATCAAAAACACTGATGACAACTTATGCTGGAGA
>PVIU01015511.1:0-48004 GCA_004026605.1 Ondatra zibethicus
AAGCTCGAGGACCTGGGTTTGGATTGCCAGCACCCACCTGGAAAGCTGAGAGTGACTGCATGTGTCTAACACCCCAGTGTTTGCAGACAAAGAGGGTACCCCTCGGTCTAAGTAACAAGTAGTTCCTTCTCAAATTATAGCACTGACTCTGGAGGAAATTCTCAGAATTGGAAACTTGGGATTCAGGGTGTCTAGTCAGTCAGCTACCTTTGGAAGCAAAGAGAATGACATTTGGATACCTTACTCTGTCACAATTGCAGGTTGGTAATAAAATCACAGAAGGAGGAGACAGGTGTGACTGAGCCACCCAGATGTGAGCACATTTTCCCTAACACCTTGTAAGAGTTCTTCATCTCCACCCAAAAGGCTGCAAGGAGCCTAGCATAGTGCTGACCCTGTGAGGCTGATGTGGGCTCTGTGAGCTTGAGACATGGAGAAAATGGACAGTGAATCGCAGGCCAGCCTGGGCTACACACCCAGACCCTGTCTGTCTCCCTCCCCTCTAAAATACTAAAACAGAACCACAACCATTGTAAACAGGAAGTAAAGAAGCCTGTACTGCTGAGAAGGGAACAGTTTCATTTCTGAGAAGGGAAAAGTTTCGTTTCTGCCCAGTCAATAGTTGCGACTCCACCCTGTTCTTTGCACTGCTGAGCAGTCAGTTCCTCATTCCTTCCCAGCCCATCCTGTCCAGTGTCTCCTTGTCAGGCCCAGTCCTAAGCCAGCACCCCTGGTTCACTCTTCACATGGAAAGGGAACAGAAGTCTCATCTCACACCAAAGTCCCAAAGCACAATACTCATGTCCCCAGGAAATTTGGACCTCAAGGGGGATGCAATACAGTCATATTTAAAGGTGCTGTGGGCTAGCCTGGGACACAGACCATCTCACTCCTAAACCTGTCACTATGGTAAATTTTCAATGGTTCAAAATTCACTTCTTTTCGGCATGTATCTGGGACTCAATCCTTCAGAAACAAACAGGACAGGTGAACCACAAATCCAGGCATGTAAAGTCATTAACCTCCCGGGAGCTTTAGCTCTGGTTTACAAATCAGATTCTCCAACCCTAAATCCACTCCCAAATTATGTTGTGCACTGGAGAAAATTCCCTGAGACTTTGACTTGGGATTTAAGGTGTCTCGTTAGCTGTCTTCAGCGGGGAAGAACATGGCATTCCGATGCCAGCACTGCAGACTGGCAGGAAAACCCCCTGGGACAGGAGCAGGAGCAGGAGCTGCCTCTTGGAGAAGAGTGAGACCTGGAGCGCTCTACGGGCTCCTCTAAGGAGCTTTGCCTTTGGTTTGGGAGAGCAGTGTAAGCTTCTCTGGGCTCTAGTGCACTTCCTTCTTCCTTCATCTAGACTGCAGTTCCTGGCTGCCTGCTGGACATATTTACCCAACTTCCCAGGGGGTCAGATCTCCAAGAGAATAGGGAAGGCTGAGAGGCTCTGAAGACCAGCAGGAGCGGGATCCACCCACACCCCCTGCTGTCTGCCTCACTAGTTCCGGCTCAGACAAGGCAGAGTCTGGCAGAATGCTTAAGCCCTCCCCCCACCCAAAGCAGACAAAGACATCTGCCCTCACCCACAGCTCACCCAAGTGCTCCACAGCCTGTACTTTATGACGACTCCAAAAGCCAATGGTCCACAGAGGAACAGAAACAAACAAGGGTCCCCTGATAGACAATATTTGTACTGACGACCCCCATATGGTCCCAGAGCTACTAGACTGTACCAGGGATAGAAGGGAGGGACAAAAAAGCCATAACCCCTTTAGGGTTGGGGCTTGAGTAGGCTCTAATGAAGTGGTCACTTACCCATGAGTTCTGCGGTTGCCTAGCTGAGTTCTTTGAAGTCTGGGGCTCATATCTTCTCCCAGTCAGCCCCCTGGTGTGATGAGGCAGTCTAGAGTTACCTGAGGAAGACCCTCCCCACTGCGAGGTCTTCCAGAGTGGGCTCTGTCACTTGGCCAGTCCTAGCTACAACTCCGGTTGTGTCCCCACCTCCAAGCCTAACCTAGTCCCTTGTTCTTTGCTCCCCCTGATCTTTGCGGAGCTTGCTGCTGCCTCGTGCTGGTGTCGTCAGGGGACTAGGGAACTGCGAGTACTTGTCCGTAGTTGCACCCTCAGTCACGGAAGCCTCGTCGCAGGCTGAAAGCTGGCAGGCGCCCAAGACGTTTTCTATTGGTCAGAACGAAACACGGGCTCACAGCTGAGTAAACCGACCTTTTCATAGCCAACTGCACCTGGATTTCCCAGAGTACTAGGGCTGTTCCCTTTGTTCAAAAGAGCAGGTGCCCATGTTAATACCCCCGAAGCCACCTCAGCCCAGGGCTTAAGACTTTCAATACACTGCTCCACCAGAAATGCAAATGGGTGAGACCCCTCTTCTTTCCCCGGGATCCTAGAGCCCTCTGGGGAGATGAGTTTTTTTGGGATTCCCGGGACTACCCTAAAGTGATCACCCCTCCTGCCACTTGGTTATAATAAAACTTCCCAAAGTTGTTGCATGGAAAACTGGCCCTCGGAAACCGATTCTGGTTTTCAGTACATATGAACTGTGCAAAATATTCAGGATCCTATACATTTTCATAACATGCATTGCTCATGCTCTGCCCACTATTGCCCTCTCTCATTTGCTTTTCCCTAAGAAACAGCAGCCTTAGAAAGACAGGGGTCCTGGAAATGTTCAGCTCACAGGGGAGCAGGTCTCTGTTGTGAATTGCTTTGTCTGGGGAGCGCCACCCAAATCCCATTTCTGCCTGCTAGAAGCTGTGCAGCCCAGGATCCCACTGTCCTTCTACTCTAGTGGCCCAGAACCAGGGATCATCCACGTGGACTGAGCTTCATCTCCTGCCATCACCAGGCCAGATCTGAGGAAATCGCTTCACAGACTTAAGAATCTTTTCTTTAATCTTTAATTTAAGAAATAACAGGATGCTGGGGGTTTCTCAGGCTGGCAGGAAGCAATGAAGAAGAAACCATATACAAAGTGTGAGGAAGGAGTGGGCAGAGATGGAAACCCCCTCTGCGCTGGGGGTGTCAGGAGGTGGGAGAGGAAGTAGCTAAGGAGAACTAGTGAGTCAAACCAGTCCAGTAAGTCATCCTCCCCCTCCACACCAAGTCAGAGCCCTGTGAGCACAAATGCACCCTCCCCCTTCCTAGGGAAAGTCCTACAGCACGAGGGCCAGGCAAGTCAATGATCAGGTGCTTTAGGGGGGCACTGGGAGGAAGGGAAGAGGGGGTAAAAACTGGCAGCCCAAGCAGGAGCAGCATCTAGATGAGGCAGCTGGTAAAAGGGATGCCAGTGCCTGTGGTACCTGTGCCTACAGACTCTCCAATTAAGCCTTCTCCTTCTCTCCTTCCCTCTACTCTTCTCCCTCCTCCTCCCTCTACTCTTCTCTCTCCTTCTTCCTAGCTTCTCCTCCAGTCATTCCTCAGAGCCCAGGTTCAGTTCCAAAGTCAGCAAAAAGAAATTCAACTCCAAAGCTCGGGGCATGGAAGAGACTTCAGATTAGGACTGCAGCAAACTGTAGAATATAGAATGTCCTGATGAAACCATGTCTGGGTTCGTGGTCCTACCACAGCCAGGGTCTGTGTTAATGTCACAGGCCCATGATGCCACCAAAGGCCACACGGCTGTCCAGAGTCTAGGCTACAACATGTGACGTGGTTGGTGTCTTAGTGCTGTGCTGCTACCTGGCCAAGCCTATTTGAGTGATCAGTTCTTTCATCTGGGGCCATGGTATCATCCAGACCAGGGCTGCTGCCAAGGGCTATGTCTGGGTCCATGGCCCTGCCATAGCCTGGGTCTGTGTTAATATCGGCAATTCCTGACACCATTGAAGGCCATACCAGGGGTCTAAGCTGCCACCTGGAGCCATGTAGGTGTCCCAGGGTCTTGCTGCCATGAGAGCCATGCTTGAAAAATTTATAGTGCAGGTCACCCTGGCAGGTCCCCCTGAGGGTGGGGGACTGCAGACAGGAAACAGATAATGCCATAGGGAGAGATTGGGTGTAAAGGGTGGAGGGGAGGGTGGGAGAGAAAGAAGGGGGGGAGAAAAAGGGAAAGGAGGAGAAGAAGGGGACAGAGAGCTGCCTCTTCAGGAGAACAGCAGGGAGAGAGGAAAGAGGGCCCAGACCAGCTTGCCTAGGCAAAGAGGGAAGAGATTGGGGGTGGGCGGAGCTTGTCTCTTAAAGGGACAGAGTACTTACTGTCTGGGTTCACTGCCAGGTAACGGGAAAGGCCAGCATAATCCTAACAATGCTGATACACATGGTCTGCCCTGCCCCTTGGGATCATGGTGAAATCTGTGCCTGGGCTGCTGCCGAGGACTGTTTCTGAGTCTGTGGCCTATCAGAGCTGGGGTCTGTATTGATGTCTGTGGCCCATGTTGCCACCAGAGACTACACAGATGCCCAGGGTCTGAACCACAACCTGTGACCATGAGAGTGTCTGAGGGCCATGCTGCTGCCAGCGCCATGCTGATCTGAGTAGCCTGTGCTGTCACCCAGAGCTGTGGTGCTTTCTGAACCAGGGATGCTGCCTAAGGCCATGTCAGGATCTGTGTCCCTAAAGAGTCAGGGATCTGAATTGATGTCCATGGCTCCTGTTACCACCAAGGGCCATGCAGGTAACCAGGTCTGATCAGCAACCTGAGACCACTTTGGTACCTGAAGGTCATGCTACCACCAGAGCCATACTGACCCAGGTAGGTGGCCTAGGCTGCCACTGAGGCCATGGGGAAATCTGGACCCTAGATTCTGCCAAGGGCTGTGGGAGCCAGCCATGATAAGCTAAGTTTGGGCAGGTCACCCAAAGGAAGTTCTTTACTTCCAACCATTATCACTTGCCAGAGTAGGACTAGGCCATTGATAAATTTAAATGGAGGCCTGAGTCTCAGTAGTTTACCCTGAAGCAATACCTGGCTGCAGGAAGAACCACAAACTGAGATTACCTGAGCATCACCGTAAAACAGACCATCCAAAGGAAATGCCTAACATTCCAACTGCTGTAGATAGGATCACCTGCCAACATACACTCACCAGGACACCCCTAGACAAGTGTCAGCCAATCAGGGATCCTAAACCTCAGAAACCCCTCACCCCCACCTTACTACTATAAAAACCCAATTCTAACTAAGCTCGGGGCTCTCCGATTATTCCAATACATTGGACATACGGAGAGACCGAGTTTGCAAACTTGCCTAAAATAAAGGCTTTTTGCTTTTACACATGGGACTCGGTATCCTTGTTAGCTTTTGCGGGGACTTCGCGGATTTGGGCATAAGAAGGCCATGTCTGGTTCTGGGGTCTTACTGCAGCTGGAATCTGTGGTGGTGTCCAAGGCCCTTGTTAGCACAGGGAGTCATTGGAACCACGCTGTGCTGAGCCAGTTCTACACTGGGATAGTTGTTCCTTCCCCTCTCAGGATAGTGAAGCAGGAGAGCTGGTCCCCTCAGGGTAGTCCTTCATTCAGGAAAGTTGGCCTCACCCCTCAGCACAGGTGTATATCTCTGCTAGGCAGCACACTAGAGCTCAACCTGTGGTCAGGGACACAGCTGAGATGACTCTGAAGGCTTGAGAGCAGGACAGCCTACCCCACCCTTCCTTGTCTGCCATGTGGCGGCATGGGTGAGAGAATGATGCCTTCCCTTCCTTACCCCCTCGCCTGTTACCCCCTGTGGCAGGTGACAGAGCTGGAGCCAGGGTCCCAAGAGTGAGAGAGCGAGCCCGGTCCCTCACCAGCTGCAGCACACAGGAGACTGGGCCCTGCAGCCTGCCTGGACAGCCACTAGAACCAACCCTGTTGTGGGAGCAGGGTCCAGGCTAGTGGGCCCTGAGGGCGTGAGAGCAGGAGAGCTGACCCTGCCCCCACCTCATATGCCCCTACAGCAACCAGGATACTGAAGCCTGCTTCTCTCCTGGGCGAAACAGTAGAGCTGTACCTGGTGGTGTGAGTGTGGGTGACCTGGGTCTGAGGACCTGAGAATAGGTGAGCTGGCTCCACCCCGGCTGCATGCTGCGGGAGCTGGCCGAGGCACTACTGACCATATTGGAAAGCTGGCAGGCTGGCCCACCCAGCTACCACCCAGGCCCAGATCCAGGGATATGAGTTGACCCAGCCCAACATCTGTTGGGTCCAGGATCACACAATGGTGACGGGACTGACCACCAAATTCTATTAAACCACACGCAAGCTTTATCCCAGAAAAAGAAAAAAAAAATTACTATGGGGCACACAAAGCTTATCAGCTGTAGCTGTGACCACGGCCAGAGATCAGGTTTCTGGAACTGTGGCAATGGGGGGCTGGTTTTGGCCTCCTCTTATGGTAAAATCAAGTACCTGGTGTGAGTCAAAGAACTTTTACAGCCTTGAGGTCAGGCTTAAAGTCACATTACCTATTAAGTTTTACAACTTTTGGTTACAGGACATTAGAATGTTAGCTTAGGATGGTTGCGAAAGCCTATGGCTTTCACAGCTGCTTTTCACTGTCCCTGAAAGAATGCAAGGCAGAGAGTAGAGTTATATAGGGAACTGTTAAAAATTAAGGGAACACAAGCAGAGGGTCCCATAGAGGCAACAGTTAGAAACTAACATTTGTTTGCAGTACCTGCCTCGCTGGGAAGCTGGGAGGCAGGAGACAATTGTTAAAAGTTTACCTCTGTGCACAGTGGCTGCTAGGATGTCTGCCCTTAAAACAGGAAGTGTTTGCTAAGGGTTAACAGTGGCTGCCATCTTTATTATTTTTTCCTTCCAAAATGTGTTTGGGCTTCCAACTTTATATTTCTATATTCCTGGACTGGACCCTTTGTTTCTATATTCTATTACTGGACTCTTCACATTCCCCTCATCTAGGAAGTGCTGGAGCATGTGAAGGAATGAACCTTCAGATCAAGACAGCAGGATCTCCATGACACAGGACAGTAACAGGATATGCAAGAGGAGCCCCAGTGAGAGTCCTTAAAGTTGGATTTTAAAGATAGCCTGGATTTGGAGGAATGGAGAGCCACTCAAATGATATACCAAGAACTCATGTGAGCATTTTGGCAGAGATTAAACCACATGGTGGCCTTATTTTCTATTCCCTACAGCCTGCAGGAAGGGTTACTAAGTACAGGAGGGGATGCAGGAAGGATGTGGTGAAGATCACACACATCCCAGGACCAGGACATTGCTCAGCCCTCATGGTTATTTTCTGTTTTCCTTTTCCCTTGCTCGCAGGGACGCCTGGTACGTTTTTCTTCTACCACTGGTCAGTTCCTTCCACCTAAATAGGTTCCCTTCTGATATCAGTTTGAAGAGTTTCTCTTTGCAATTTAGAGCAAGATCATTAATGCTGATTGTACTCAGTGATCACCAGTGAACTCAAACAAGAATTTGTGACCTCTACTCTTCTCCCCACTCAGAAGATGCCACATAGCAAGGATGTGAGCTCCTCGCAGTAGCCTGTGTGTGATCCTCAGCGCTCTAACACAGTGGCAAGTCTCTGAGATTGTGAATGTTGGGTCCACGCAGGTGTGCAAAGATGGGGGCAGACCACCAAAGTCTAATAAACCAGAAACAAATTTTATTCCAGAAAAAAAATAAAGAATTAAAATAAAAACCTCCATGGGGCACAAAATGTTTATCAGCCAGCTGAGACCATGCCAGAGATGGATTTTGTAAGGCTGTGGCAAAGGCCGTTCTGAATCTACCTTCTTATAGTAGGGGCATCAAGCATCAGGTCTGAACAAAGGAATTTTTACAATCTCAAGTAAACCTCAGATACAGATTGCCTTACTTTACAAGCTTCACTTTTCAGTTAAACTAGTGTTTGTACTTACTCTATTGTCTTCCTTGGTGCTTACAGGTAATGTTTACTGAAGCCCTGTGCACTCCCCTTTGGTGCTGCCAGTTTCACATAGCAGGGATAATGTGCAACCCAGAGGTCATGTATATCTATCTCCTAAAAGTTAACTCAGCTCATATCTATTGTTAATCAAAGTTGGCCAGGGGCGTGATCTTGGGCTAACTCTCAGTTTGCAGAGAGATGCTTTGGCCTTGTATATAGAGCTATGGGCTGTAAAACATAGTAATCCACTGTTAACAGTTAATCCCTAAGCTGCTTCATTCTCCTAGGCTTACAACTTTATATTTCTTATTTATACATTCTTATTTCTGGAATCTACATTTTTATATTCTTATTCTTGGACCCTTCAGTGAACACAGAGGAGGGAGGAAGACAGATGTGTAGGCCTGCAGCTTTGGTGGTCCCTGTCTGTGACCAATAGACCCTGGTCCTTTTGGAGGTAGCACATGAAGAAGTGAGCCCATGGAAGAACAAGACTCTCCACCTCACTGCCCAGGGTGAGGAGATGTAGGGGCCAAAACCTGCTAAATCCCTTCAAGATCTTGTGAGACCACAAATCAAGCTCCAGTTGTGCTCTGTTTACACTATTATGGGATTCCTGAGAGTCTCCACAAGGGACATCCCTTAAAGACCTCTCCCAATTAGCATCACTGTGAGGAGCAGGTCTTTATGAAGTGGAAGTCTCAGTAATGCTCAAGATGTAAACCATAGCAATCTACCCTGATTATGAGGGTTCATGTCACCTCACAAAGGAAAACACATTTAATATAGCACCAAGAGCCTTGAAGTCTCAACTGCTTCTGTCTCCTACCTGGAACACAGATTCCTCTCCCTCTGGCTAATTCACCCTGAGCACCTCTAGTTGTATTGCAGTTTAGGGGCCTTATGGATTCCCTTTCTCTGCCAGTTAAAGAACTAAAAGCAGGAAAAATATGGAGCACAACAGGGAGGGTGGTGAGAGTGAAATCTCAGACACAGCAGAGCGCAGCAACAGAGTCAGCCTGTAGAAGGCTTTTATTAGGGGTGAGGAAGCAACACACAGAGCAAGACAGACAGAAAGAAAAGACCCTGAGCAGAGCAGAGGGGGCCTCAGGAAGCTGAGGTCCTGTCTCTCCTTGATGTCTGGGGGCTTTTAAGGGTCTTCCACCCACAATTTAGGACTGTTCCGTTTGAGCATAGACAATGCAGCTGATGGATCCACAGTTTTGGTAAAACACATTCTGGTTTGGCTTTGGTCTTGTTGGATTGGTCCATAGGTGGTGGTGGGGTCCTACTGGAAGGAGGACAGGCCTTTTTTTGAAGCTGCCAGGCTTTTGTCTCAGGTCAGGGGATGAGGAAGAAGTCACTGTCTTGTAATTTCACCATCTTTATGATCTAGTCATGGCCTCTCTACTTGTACCTTCTCCATGTATAGAAAAGCCCTCCCACCCTCTCTTCCCTCTTGAGCTCCTTTTCGGTCTCTGGCCAGTTCTTCCAGGAATCCTTGCTGTGCTGTTGGCTCTTTCATTTTTTCTCCCCTTTTCCCATTTACCTCTTTCCCGTAAGCTGCCTTCCCTTAGCCACACTGACTAGACAGTACACAGCCCTATAGTCTGAGGGGAAAGAGAGGTGGGTGCTGGTGTGTCAGGTGTTGCAATCGGAAAGCCTCAGGTGAGGCCAGGGCAGCCCCAGCCAACCAGAGACTGGAGACACCTGGGTCTGCTTCCATTGTCTCCCCAGCTCAGCTTCCTTCAGCAGCCTCCTGTCTCCTGATTGTAAGTGCTCTTCTAACGAACACACGATCAATACGTGAATATTCTATCAGGGTGCTCACTTCGGTTTCTTCGTTTTCATTGTAAATATAGAGCATTGCAGGCAACTCAAAAGTTAATTTTATTATTTGTGTTAGACTTAGGCATCTAAGAACAATAATTAACCCTTGATTTCTTTTAGGAAAACAGTCAGATTTAAGAAGGTTTTATACATTATGTACCAGTCAGTTAGAGGTGTTCGTTACAATCAACTTAAAATGGATGTTTTTTGTTTGTTTGTTTGTTTGATAGATTGATTTTTTTTTAAAAGAAACAATATTGTAGGACTGGACACATAAATTCAAAATCAAATCAAAACTAGATTAAATCCTTTTTAACATGTCTGGGAAGAGGTAGCTGGCAGGTCTAGGAGCAGCCTGCTCCTCTGGTGGCCTGGGTGGGCGATGAGGCCGTGGTGTTGTCGCTTGGCGTCCTCAGTAGGATTACCCTGCTACCATCATGTCTTGGTTTGCTGATCTTTCTGGAAGGGCAGATCTTTTAAACTGAGTTGATCAAGGGGCTGCAACAGCTCTCAGAAAGGAAAATACCAGCTGTTATGCCCAAATTCGCGAAGTCCCCGCAAAAGACAACAAGGAAACCGAGTCCTGTTTGTAAAAGCAAAGAGCCTTTATTTTTAATCAAGTTCGCGAACTCAGTCTCCCTGCATGTCCAGCGTATTGGAATAAACAGAGAGTCACAAGCTCAAGAGAATAGGGTTTTATAGTAGTAAAGATGGGGGTGAGGGGTTTCTGACATTTTAAGACCCCTGATTGGCTGACATTTGTCTAGGGTGCCCTGGTGAAAGTGAGCTGTCAGGTGTTCTTATCTACAGCACTTGGAATGCAGGGCATTTCCTTTGAATGGTCTGTTCTTGGGTGGGGGTCGGGTAACTCAGCTTGTGGTTCCCCCTGCAGCCAGGCATTGCCTCAGGGTAAACTACTGGGACTCGGGCCTCTTATTAAATTTATCGAGGGCCAAGTTCTACTCTGGCAGGTGATAATGATTGGAAATAAAGAACTTCCTTTAAGCCCGGTGGTGGTGGCGCACGCCTTTAATCCCAGCACTTGGGAGGCAGAGGCAGGCAGATCTCTGTGAGTTTGAGGCCAGCCTGGTTTATAAGTGCTAGTTCCAGGACAGACTCCAAAGCTACAGCGAAACCCTGTCTTGAAAAACCAAAACCAAACCAAAACAAAAACAAAAATAAAGAACTTCCTTTGGATGACCTGTCCATACTTAGCATATCATGGCTGGCCCCCACATTTCCCCCTTCACAAGTACCAATGACAGGACCCAATCTTGGGTCCTACTTGCCCCTGGTTTTAAGGAGGCACGGAACTACTTAAATTAGTAAATCTATTAATTAGCAACTCTGGACCTATTATATTAACAGACACTATAGGTAGTTATCTTGTCCCCCATGCCAGGGAGTTTCCCCTCATCTCAGCCTTTTAACCTATTTTGGGCAGGGGACATGGGATGATGTGTTCTTTTCTGCAACTACTTCAAGCTGACATTGGGGCGTTTTTATCCGGACCCAAGTAGGTTGAAAGGCTAGCTAAAGGCGGGGGGGGGGGCATTTAGGCAATGGGGCACTCATCAGACTTTGTTGCAGGAACAGGGAGTGTTCATATCAGCTGGACTGGTCCGCATCAGCTTTCATGAAGCCCAGGCTCACCACCTTTTAGAGCAGTTTGTAGTCAGCAACTGATGCTTAGATGCATCTGCCAGTCAAGTGGAAGCCTATTGAGGTAAGTTTAAAATAGGAACAGAAGTTTACATTTATCTACTTAAAGAAAAACCCATATTGTAGAAAAAGAGCAGACAACAGGCATCCCATGCCACTGGACACGCATCTGCCCCCAGGCCTTCATCGCAGTTTGTTTGAAGGAAAAAGTCAGAGCCTGATGAGGAGCTGCTGTTTGATTTTCTTAACAGCTCCCAGAAGGAGCCGACGGGGAGAGTGGAGATCAACAAAGAGAAGGGCAAAGTGCCCGTCTTTCCAGGCTCTCAGTCCTCAAGCGTCAGTTCTGTGTACATGAAAGACCAGGATAAAATCCAGACCCTCTAGCAGGAAGAGTAGAGCCAAAAATCTAGGTTAGCCGGTTCAGTGCCTTTGTTCCAGGAACTAGCTGACCATAAAGTTAGATTATAATCTTGAGAATAATCTTGAGAAACGGAGTTACCTCCTTGTGATGATCACTTGTATTTTCGGAATTTTCCAATGGCGCCCTCCCTACCCCCTTTGGGTTGTGGTTTTGTTTCTTGCCACAGACCGGCTCAGGGGAGCCCCTCAGACCGTGGGAAAATCAGGGTCTTGGTACCAGGAAGGCACAAGTTAGGCGAATGACAGACAGACACAACACACAAGGGAGTGGTTTGAATCTGCTGCAACTTTACTGAATTCATGTTGTCATTATATAGTATTCAATCAAAGAACAAACCAGAAGGTCATGTATCATTACTTGGCACAGTATGAAAGCTTCTTTTAGTCACAGGAGCGATGAGCACTTCCTTGGAAGGGAAACTCTTATCCTTGGGAACGTGGACCTCAAACAAGTGGTTTGATTTTATCCAGGAATAGAAAGTTTCTGTCTCACATTTGTTATCATAGCCCTTCTTTTTTCTCACCCTTTCTTTATCTCCTCTAGTGGCCAAATACGCCTAATCAGTTCTTTGCACCTGCTGCAATATACTTCTTTGTACTTTCTCATGCAGCAAACACCATGGGGGTTGGAATCTAGCAAGCCTATCCAAAAATAGTAGAGCTAAATAATTCCGCTTTTGTCCCTTGTATATCACATACTTATGACTATCATCCTCATAACTTTCTGTGTATGGAATGGGGTCATCTGGTGACTCAGTTGTACTTCTGGGTGGTTCCCACCCTAGTTTCTTTATTCCCAGAATGGGGGGTTCCTAACAACATCTGGATCTTAACTTATGTTTTCCCCAAATCATCAGTCCTATTTAGGAAAAGTTCCTGCTGCTATAACTCATCCATAATATTCCCCCAGTATTTGCACAAGGGCTTGAAACACTGGAGGCATCTTGAGCACTGTATTAGTATCATTATCAGAATTATCAATCCCAGGAACATCAAGGAGTTCTTTGGTAAAATTATACGTTTTGGCCAAGTATAGCAAAGAACATTATCAGGAAACAGGAGAGAATAGCAGAGGCAGCTAGCCATCTATGACAGCGGTGAGTATATAATCTTGAATTCAAGTTCATGACCTGAGCTGATTGCTAAGGAACCACCGGAGGTCTATCCACGAACGGCACGAACCCCCCAGCCTGTGTCCTCCGGACCAGAGGCATCGTTGTCACACAGGCGACACCGCTGTGGGTGTGGCAGTTTCTTCCCTTAAATACCCCCTCTCCCAGCAACTCAGGGTTGAACTCTGCTACCCCTGCGTGGGATATGGGTTTTGGCCCCAGCTGGTTCCTGTCATTAAACCTCATGTGATTGCAGCAAGGACTGTCTCTCGTGAGTTCTTGGGGTTCATGTTATCCCGAGACTTGAGTGAGAGTCTCCCCACGCCAGGGCTCTTTCATTCGGGGGCTCATCCCAGGATTGGTGACCACCCTCGTCTCTGAAGACCCACTTGGAGGTGAGATGTTGTCTGTGTCTTTGTGTTTCCGTACTGGCTGAGACATTGTGTCTTTGCACTTCCATGCCGGCTGAATTCAGGTTCTATATTTTCGGTTTGGTTTTACTTTTGGTTTTGCAGTCGCTAGCATCTTGGAGGAGATGGAGAAAGTGATCAGCAGACATGCTAGAGAGATCACCAACTGCTGCCCTGGGAGACATCCCGGGAAGTGAGGAAGGGACCCCCAGGGATGCCTGGGAGATTCCGGTCTGGGTGCTGGAGAGGATACGGAAATTCTCCTGGATTGGAAGAACTATACGCTCTCTCGGCCATCTATATATCTGGAGTGGTTTTGTCTGTCTAGGTTTTGTTAGCTTTTGTCTGTGTTTCTTCAGTCTCTGTTTTGTCTTATGCGCAGGTAGCGTGTTCAGTTCTCTGGTGAGATACGCAGGTGGCGTTTCTCAGTTCTGTGACACACGAGTGGCGTGGTCAGTTCTCTGTATCTCTGTAGAACTGGATAGTGGTCTCATTTTGATAGTGGGGCGGGTCACACCTGCGAAGCAGCTTGACGCTGTGTCTTTGGTTTGTTTGGCGCCATTGTCCTGTATGTCTGTGTAATGTGTGTTGTGCTTTTGTCCTGACTTAGACTGAAGCTGATACTCAAATCATGACTTCTTTGACTTTGATATTGTGACCACTTACAAGATTTTAGAGATAGGGCCATAAGCATAGGGGTATATTTCATAAAAAAAGAGTCAGCCTTGGCCCCAAGCATGTGGCTGCGGGGCAGCATGCTTGTATGGATGGCTGGGCTATTCAGCCTTGCTGTTACAAGTTATCGAGGCTGCCAGGCACAGTTGTAGAAGGCAGATGTATCCCAGTAGGATTTCAAACACTAAAAAAAAAATCTGAGGGTAATCGCTATGGCCTAAAGAGGTTAACAATCTTTTTTCCCAGTGCTGCATACCACCCTGCCCCCCCCCATGCTGATGGCTGAATTCCCTCCACCTGCCCTGGGAGCTGCATGCCTCAAACCTCTGGTCAAAGCTGACCAAGGCTTGGCTCCACGGCTGAAGAACTCTTTCAGATCCTATAGGTTATAAATATCTGTCATCATTTATAGAGGCTAGTTACAAATTATTGTTGGTTAATGTAAAAAAAAAAACCAGCCTATTGTTGGTCTCAAATGTTTCACACTGGTACAGGATTTTATGTGCTGTTCTTGTTTAAAATGTAGCCATACATCCCCACTGAGAAAAACCACAAAAAAGACTTTGGTAAGAGTTTCTATGTTGTCTAAAAAGCAAGAGAGATTTTGGTATGTTGCCTAAAAAGCAAGAGAGATTTTTGGTATGTTGTCTAAAAAGCAAGAGAGATTTTGGTATCTTGTCTAAAAAGCAAGAGAGATTTCGGCATGTTGTCTAAAAAACAAGAGAGATTTAAATAGAAACTACGTTTGCTGTGGTTTCTCATACATGCAAATACTAAATGTGCTTATTTTGTTAAAAAGTTTGTCTACGTAGGTTTTCTTACAAGCATAGAGCTAAGACTTTATCACTAAACTCTGATTACTAAATTTGGGTTAGCAGAAATTCAGATAATTTTTTGGTATTGTTAAAAGGCTAAAAATTAGGGTCAGAGCAATAAGCACCAAAAGCTAATCAAAGACAAGATTGTTCTTGTGATAAAGAAGACAATGACCTAAGCAGTTTGGTAGAGGGCTTGGAACAGCATCCAAGCCTATAAATCTCAATCTTTTGGAGGCTGTTGTACAGGGGCAGTCTAGGACCACCTGCATATCAGATGTTTAAATTAAGATTCACAGCATAGGCAAAACTGCAGTTGTAGCCTCCTTGTCTTTGCTAGCTGTGTTGGGTTTAAGCTATTTAAATAAACTGCGTCATAAATATTTTGTATTAATACTGAGAGGTTTAGACCCCCTCTTCTTGGTAAAACAATGTTGTTTTTGTGTCAATCACGCTGGAGTAATTAAAATTTCAATGGCCTTGTTAATGATACAAAACAAAACACTCACAGGAAAGCTGGATGAAAACTTACTCAGTTGGTCTCCTTGGTTAAAACTTTGCTTCCAGCTCTAACAATCTTGCTTCTTATCAACAGACTTGATGGCTTTTGTTCGAAAATGGGTCAATACTGTTAGGAATATTTCCTAACGCGAGCTCCCCGCCAACGCAAAATTCCCAATCAAGCCAAATCAAAACAAGCCAAATTAAGAAATATCCAGGTGTAATTGAAGTTCTGCACTCTCGGGTGGCCCCGAGCGGGGAACCGGGAAGCCGCTGGACCGCTACCACTGGGAGGGAGGAAAAGGGACCACGTGTTGCGCTTTTGGGAACTCATTTAAATACCCTGGGGAGTGGTCCTGACCCCACCCTCAGGGAGGGGTCAGGATCTGGCATGCTGGGATTTGGAGTCCAGACCAGGACTGGGGGCTGGAGCCTTTGCTCCCAACCTGACAAATACTGTTCAACTGAATGTATTAAGGTCCCTTGAGTCCCTGGGCAGAGGGATCCATGATTGAGTCCTGTCATCGGTACTTGTGAAGGGGAAAAATGTAAGGCCTACGGCAGTTTTCCCAGGTCAGCTTAGTATACACCTGCCAAGATGGGTTCTATAGAGCAGCAAAAAGATAAACCTTAGTCTCAGTTTGCCCTAGGGCAATGCTAGCCCTTAGACTCTCTCCTCTTCCCATTTCACTCTGGGGCCTGTTCCTTGCCTTTGCAGGAGACAGCATTAACAGCTAAATATAAACTTGTTCTGTGTTTACCCTCAGAATGACTAGTTCAGTTTCTTTACAGAGTTTGGAGTTGTAGTCTTGTAAAAGCTACTAACTTATTGTAGACTGTTAAAAAATGCAAGTTAGTCATTCATCTTTAAAATGCTGATATGGTAGGTTACAGAAATGGGCCTTATTTAGTTCCCTGTGTATATTTTCAAGGTCAAACTTAAAGCAGGTAATAAAAAGCAGGATTTGTCTAATCAGACATGCCTAGCAGCCCTCATACTTCAGAGATCTGCAGAGTATGACATATAAAATAATGATTAAAAGGCTTATTACAGCAGGTAGAGACTCCGAGATCCTAACAGTAACCCAAGGTCTCCAAAGAAGATTATGAGACACCATGAGGTCTCCATCTGGATTACGACGACGCTGACCGCTGGGTGAGATGACGCCCAGTGCAACACCGGCTGCCAGGACCCAGTCCAGACCGTGGACAAACTGCAGGACTTTGGAGAATTGATTGCACCACTTTTTGCCTTGACAAAATAAGGTCAGTCTTTTCCATGTCCCTCTTACACAGGAAAAAAAGTTCACCTTATGGGTCTGGCTTGGACAGTAAGACCGCTGTTCTGGATATTTCTGCCTCCAATGCTGTGGAGACCTAGGTATGACTAACTGTATATGGACTCTGGTCCCTGTCATTTTTAGTAGATTCAAAAACTATTTGGTCTACACTCAGATATACTTTATTTATCTTCTGAGATCTCTGATAGTATTGATGGCTAGGGCAGTTATAATGTCAGTTTAGCAGTAAAAGGTAGCCAGAGCCTCCCACAAAGCTACAGCCAGCTTATTAGCTCATTAAAAAATATACAATGTTTTAAGGTCTAAAAATATAAAAGTTCATAAGCTTGAGGGTATGTTTCTGATTTCTTCCTCCCCCTCAACATGGTATAGTTCTAATAAGCTAATAGAACAATAACTACGTACTGTGTGGGTCACAAGCTCAAGATTTTAGATCTATTCTAGTTGCCATTTAAATGTAAACTTAAAGGGGTTTAGTTTTTTACTAGGACCCAAAGGTATGAATCTATTCTTTCAGCCCGTTGCTGTTGTCTGCTCTTTTCCTACAATATGGGTTTTTCTTTAAGTAAATAAATTTTAACTTCTGTTCCTAGTTTAAACTTATCTCAATAGGCTTCCACTTGGCTGACAGACGCATCTATCTAAGCATCGGTTGCTGACTCCAACCTGCTCTGAATTGGTGGTGGGCCCTGGACTTCATGAAAGCTGATGTGAACCAGTCCAGCTGATATGAACACTCCCTGTTCCTTCAACGAAGTCTGATGAGTGCCCCATTGCCTAAATGCCCCCCCCCACCTTTGGCTAGCCTTTCAACCTACTTGGGCCTGGATAACAACGCCCCCCCATGTCAGCTTGAAGCAGTTACAGAAAGAAACACATCGCCCCATCCCCGCCTTTGCCCAAAGTGGGTTGAAAGACTGAGACAAAGGAAAACTCCTTGGCATGTGGGGCAAGATAGCTACCTATAGTGTCTGTTAATATACTAGGTCCAGAGTTGTCAGTTACCATTATCACCTGGGACTCTGACCATGGATAAATTTAAATGGAGTCTAGAGTTTTAATAGTTTATCCTGAGATGATGCCTGCCAGGCCAAGACTACCTGACCCCCACCCAAGGGCAGACCATTCAAAGGAAATTCCTTTCATTCCAAGCACTGTAAATAGAGACACCTGCCAGCACTTCACAGGACACCCCTAGACAAATGTCAGCCAACAAGGGTCCTGAACTTCAGAGACCCCTCACTCCCACCTTTACTACTATAAAAACCCAAATCTAGTTTCATGTTTAGAACTAGGAACTAGAAGAAGTGGGGAGATGAAAGACCAGGATAAAATCCAGGTCCTCTAGCAGGAAGAGTAGAGCCAAAAATCTAGGTTAGCCGGTTCAGTGACTCTGTTCCAGGAACTAGCTGACCATAAAGTTAGATTATAATCTTGAGAATAATCTTGAGAAACGGAGAGTTACCCCTTGTGATTATCACCGGTATTTTTGGAATTTTCCAATGATGCCCTCCCTACCCCCTTTGGGTCGTGGTTTCGTTTCTTCCCTTAAATACCCCCTCTCCCAGCTACTCAGGGTCGAACTCTGCTACCCCTGCGTGGGATATGAGTTTTGGCCCCAGCTGGTTCCTGTCATTAAACCTTGTGTGATTGCAGCAAGGGCTGTTGTGTTTTTTTAAAAGAAGGGGTGACCCAGCAGCTTGCTGCAGCTTGCTGCAGGTCCCCAGACCACGCGGTTTCTGTGGCCGGCGGGCGGCCACGCGGCTAGTCTCCGGGTCCCTATATGGGCTCTGCGGCTGTACGGACGGACCAAAGAGAGCTGGGTAGGCGCACTATGCAGAGTTAAACATTTATTAGATGGGTGATGGAGGAAAAAGGGAGAGAGAAGATAAAGAGATAGAGAGAGACAGGGAGATAGAGGGAAGGGGGGAGAGGGAAGAGAAGCAGCTGCTGCTCCCGTGAGAGCGGAAGAGGAAGAGAGGCAGAGAGGTAGGGTCAGAGGCTGGAAGCTGGGAGTGGGCGTGGCCAATAAGAGGCCAGATACTACAAGGGCGGTCTCTCATGAGTTCTTGGGGGGTCGTGTTATCCCGAGACTTGAGTAAGAGTCTCCCCACTCTGGGGCTCTTTCAGACACAAGTATAACCACCACCAAGGCCACTGAAGAGAATCCTGGGAGCCAAAGTCCTGAAGGGAGTAGTTCTGATTCTGTGCCTGAAGGCCACCGGTGATCCTCGAAGGAAAGCACGGGCATCTGCTGCCCCCAGCATGGAGCACAGCCCAGCACCTACTGATGGGAACAGATCACATGAATTGTCTAATCTCAGCCTGGAGAATCAGTTGCTCAGGAATGAAGTCCAGTCTTTAAACCAGGAAATGGCCTCACTACTTCAGAGATCCAAAGAGACTCAAGAAGAATTAAATAAGACAAGGGCAAGAGTTAAAAAATGGAATGTGGACCATTCAAGAAGTGATTGAATAACTCGGGAACTATGAGCCCAAGTGGATGACCTTACTGAAGCAGTGGCTGCAAAGGATTCCCAGCTGGCTGTGCTCAAAGTGCGACTGCAGAAGGCTGGCCAAGCAGGCGCTGAGTTCCCGCAGGGTAGCCCTGGAAGCCTTGCAGAGTGAAAAGTCACGAATAATGCAGGAGCACAATGAGGGCAGTAGTCTACAGAACCAAGCTCTGCAATTCTTCAGGAGAGGCCGCATGAAGCCGATGTCACTCTGAAGAGAGAGCAGGAGAGCTGCAAACGGATGCAGAATGAATTTACCGCATGCTTAAATAAAATGGAAGTGGAATGTCAGAATTTGGCAGAAGCAGTTATTCTGGCAGAAAGAAAGTACTCTGAGGAGAAGAAGAAGGTTGATGAGCTCCAGCAGCAAGTCAAGTTATACAGGTCGAGCTTGGAGTCTTCTAAGCAGGAATTAATTGACTACAAGCAGAAAGCTATGCGAATACTCCAGTCTAAAGAAAAATTGACAAACAGTTTAATGGACGACTCCAGTTTTGAAGGCCTGGATAGCTGTACTGCTGACAACATGGAGCTAGAAGAACTTCGACATGAGAAGGAGATGCAAAAGGAGGAGACCCAGAGGCTGATAGGCCAGATACATCAGCTGAGATCTGAGTTGCAGGATATGGAGGCTCAGCAGGTTAGTGAAGCACAATCAGCAAGAGAACAGTTACAAGGTCTGCAAGACCAGATGGCTAAGCAGAAAGCCTCTAAACAAGAGCTGGAGACGGAACTGGACCGGATGAAACAGGAATTCCATGACATGGAAGAAGATCTGCACAGAACAAAGGACACCCTGCAAAGCAGAATTAAAGATCAAGAGGAAGAAATTCAAAAACTAAGGAACCAGTTTATCATTAATTTACAATGTAATAAAGGTTACAGGTAAAAAGCTACACTTAGAGCAGAAAAGGCCCTATTACACAGATGTACAAATCTGTACAAAGCTCATACGATGGTTCCTACCTTGTCTAGGTCTAGCCTGGAGAGCCACCCTAACTGGTCATATTCTTAAGAAACTGCCTCATGGCACACACAAAAGTTGATGCCACAAGAGGGCAGCACAGGACTGTATAACTATGGATTCCTCCTGAATGTGTGTGACTTCACATGAAATCGGCCCTAGGAAAAGGAGGCAGAGGGAGGACACCAGGGCAGTCTCCTTAGGGCCTGGGGAGCCTTTCTCCACACTTACGGGTTCTGTCTCAGGTCTCTAACTGGTACTTTAGTCCCACCCCTAGTCTCAATATTACACGTTAGGGGCCCAGGAGACTTTCTGAAAGACGCTACCGCACACACAGAAAGTTTCCTCCCTAGTTCATTAGCTCCCTTTGCCAGCCTCCACCCATCCCACCCATCCCACCCACTCCATAGCCAAAAATATCAAATCAGTAAGGAAGGTGTGGGCTTCTTGCCCGGCCAAGCCTCCTTTGCGTATTTCTTCTTCTTGGGTTCATTGACAGCTTCAGGGTTGTAGACTGCAGGGTTTGGTGTGGGGTTTATGGTCACTGCCAATGGCACAACGGGAGTCAAGTCCACATCAGGGGCGTGGTTCGGGTATGACATGGGCAAGCCACCGCTGAGTGCTGTCCCATGGATGCCATGCGGTTGGGAGCCTGTTTCACTATGTGTATGGGGCAGGCCCCCGTATAGTCCTCCGCTGAAGGCAAAGTTCTGTATGCTCCTGCTTCCGGTCTCCTCCAGGCCCAGAGAGCCAGCGCCCTCCATCTGTTTCTTCTTGACTGGAACCACTGCAGTGTGCACCATGTTCTGGAAGCCCCAGACAGAGGGATCCACATCCTCTGGGTTGATAACTTCATCATCCTCACTGAAAGTCACCCATGAGTTCTTACTCTTCCTCTTTGGTCTCTGAATTTCCGGATTTCCCTCCTCAACAGTGAGAGTTGAAATCTGTTTGCTGTGGGCAGTGTTGAACTCTGTCAGGTTATCAAACTCGCTCTCCTCTTCTGGAAGTCCCCACAGGCCCTTGAGTCCCATCATCCTCTCCACCCATCGTCTCATCTCCTTTAACAGCTGACGGCAATGTCTGAGGCTTCTCTCGCAGAGCGCATGCCTTGTGGATGCACCCAATGAGACCGCGGAATCAATGGGAATCTCTTGAGGCTTGTGAGGTTCCACCCGAATGTGACCCAAGAAAGTGCCACGAGTGCTATTGAGATCTACCAAGAAAACTCTCTTCATGTGCCCCGTGGACTCCAGAGCGAGCGAGACTGGTGGTAGATGGTAAAGTCAGACAAATCAGGGTTTCTCCCAAATAACTAATACTTCTTTTCATCAATAATCAGTTTCTCGATTAGCCTGTCTCCTTTCACTACATCCAGATGCAAGCCAGGTGGGGGCTTGCCTGCCAAGAAGGGCCATCGAACAGCGGGAGGCCTGAGCCAGAGTTCGCAGCTGCCTCCATCTTGCATCTCCCTCTCCCATTTGGCGGCCCGAAGCCCGCCCGGAAACTGGGAGGCTGAGAGGGAAGAGGCGGCCTCCCAGCAGCCTGTGCGTGCACGCACGTACACACGCGCGCGCACACACGAAGCAAGAACCTTACCAACAAAACTTTAAGCAATAGCAGCCAGTCAGAGCTAGAAAGATGATTCCATCAGCTGACAGAGACATTCATCCAGAAGCCGACCATGCTAGAGAGCCTCAGCACGGAACAGAGCTCCTTAGCCTTCCAACTAGAGCGCCTGGAGCCGCAGGTGCACTCTGCCTCCCCCGGGCCCATTAACATGTCTGGAATTGACAGTGGTGAAGGGACACGCCTGCGAAATGATCCTGTTCTTTTTAATGACACAGAAACTAATCTGGCAGGAATGTATGGTAAGGTTCACAAAGCTGCTAGCTCCATTGACCAGTTTAGTATCCGCCTGGGAATTTTTCTCTGAAGATACCCCATTGCACGAGTGTTTGTAATTACCTATGTGGCTTTGCTTCACCTCTGGGTCATGATTGTCCTGCTGACTTACTCACCAGAAATGCACCATGACCAACCGTATGGCAAGTGAACTGAGTCACTGGTCCCCAAGTGTGCCTGCCATTGTCCAGAGCTGGGATCTCCAGAAAGATCAACACCTAAGACTGCTTGGAATAGTGCACAAGATGTTTCATCGTGGAATGCTTTTAATTTTAAGTTATTACTCTGGTTTCTGACTCTCCCTTATTTCCATGAGAGTCTCTAAATGCAGAGAGTAATTTGACAAATTCGGCTCTGCTTTTTCTGAGTACAATTGCCCTAGATATGAAGAGAGAGAGACCAGGGGTGGTTGTTCTGTAGAGACCTTTCTATATTTTAGGTGACACTGTTTATGGGTTATAATCAGGGAAACTAATTGTATTTAAGAATAAAAATAAAAAAGATTTTTAATAAAAAAGTCCTTAATAACACGAAAAATTTGTGTACTTATTTTGATACTATGTGTATGAGTGTTTGCTGCATTTATGCATATGACCACACCCATGCCTCAGGCTCTCTCAGGACAGAGAGTGCAATGGATCCCCTGGAACTGGAGTTACAGATGGTTGTGAGCTACCATATGAGTGCTGGGACTAGAACTCAGTTTCTCTGAAAGAGAAGCCAGTGCTTTTAACTGCTAAGACATTGCTTCAGACCCTAAAATGGACCCTTTAAAAATTAACAGTGCATAAACGTATTGTGTGTAGATGTGGGGCGGGTGACCATGCACCGCAGCTCCATATGGAGGCAGAGGACAGCTTACAGGAGTCGGTCTTCTCTTTCCAGCACTAGATCCCTGGGGTTGGAGCTCAGGTCCTCAGGCAGCACAGCAGAAACCTCCACCCCCTGGGCATCTCACTGTCCCCACACACAATTCATTTGTTGATGGTTTTCTAATTTGCCTGCCATCCTGACCCTTCAGTCAAGCATGTCAGCACTACTACTCCACTGCCCATTCCCAGTCCACCTCTCCCCACCATTACAGCCTCCTCTATGTGGTTTCCTGCTTCCTAGATTCCTAGATTAATCCAGCTCCCATCCTGTCTCTCAGAGGTTGTCATTAAACAGATAGCTAATTCTCTGATAATGACCCTCCCATAAGTTCCCACATCCTTAACAGTGCATCAGTTTCCAACGTCAACCGTGTTGTCCCTGAACTACTCTCATGCCTACATCTCCATGTGTCTCTAATGCACCTCAGACCCAGGGCTGTTTGTGGGTGACGACAGAGTGGTATGGTGTCATCTAGACCAGTTCCTTGAACAGGCTGTCTCAAGGGCAGTGCTCAGGCTGCCGTGCTAGCCTGTCCTCTTACTTCTTTGGTCTTCAATATCTGAGCCACAATTCTGAAAACCACAACCCCAAGTAATCAATACATCTAAAATATAAAGCCTGGAAATATTATTCTGGAAAAACATATAAATTATTAAAAAGACATTTTTTGATGTTTTGAAATGATCACTTATTTTAGAAACATAAAAATGGCAGAACATTTTCCTGGCATCCAAATTTTGGTAAATATAGATTCCTAGATATAACAATGAAGTGCCCTCAAAGAAAGATGCACACAGAAGAATTGTATTCAGAAAGACCCAGATCTAAAAAAAAAAAATTAGATGAAAAATGAAGTAGATTTTAAAAATAAATTGAATTGATCAAGAAATAGATGAAAATAGAAAAAATGGCTTAGGATGACTGGCATTTGTATATTGTGGAATATTAGCTAAAAATGTGTTACATTTGTTTATGCTTTGAAACATTTTTTAATGATGCAAAGATGTTGCCTTCTTTTATGTTGTATTTGTTTAACTCTGGGAAACTATGTTGCTTTGCCTATGCAAAACACCTGATTGTAAAGCAATGAGCTGAAAGGCCAATAACAAGGTAGGAGAAAGGATGGGAGGGAGGCTGGCGGGCAGAGAGAATAACTAGGAGGAGAAATCTCTGAAAGAAGATCTAGGAGCAAGAGAAGGAGAAAGAGGAGACTCCGGGTGCCAGTCACCCAGGTATACAAACACCACAGAGTAAGAGGCAAAGAAAGATAATACAAAAATAGAAAAAAAAAAAAACCCAGAGGCAAAAGATAGATGGAATAAGTTAAAAATTGGCTAGAAATAAGCCAAGTTAAGTCAGGGTATTTGTAAGAAAGAATAAAACTCTGTGTTATTTATTTAGGAGCTGGGTGGAGGGCCCCCCCCAAAGAGCCCTATGGAGTTCGAAGAGTCAAAGAGTAAAAAACAAACAAACACACACGACTACATATGTGTAGCCATAGCCCTGTCATAGGAATTCTCGAGGTGGTCAACCTATCTTTTGATGAGTTCCCTCTCCATCAAAAGTCACAACAGGTTACCACTGCATATATAATCACCCCTAGGGTCCAAATGTTGAGAAATTTTATCCTTCAGAAATGAAAGTGTACAATGAGGACATCACTTCCTTTATGAAGGAAACACTAACCTCCCAAATTAATGTGTAATACTCCTATGTAATCTCAATGCTGTAACACTTTTACAGGTGTTAATTTATAGCACAAACAACACAACAACAGAATGTAAAACATACAACACATCAACCAGTAAAGAACAATATTGACTTATAAAGCCATACTATCAAGACTTCAAAAGGGAACAATGACACAAAGAGAAACCGAGACACATGCTATAGTCCCATAGGGAGTACTAGCATGTCCTAATTCCTGACACCTGTTGACCTTTTGAAGTCTTACATCAACAGATACATTGTTTTTCTTTAAGACACAATGAACAATTGTATTCCTTTCCTATGGGTCTTATGGGTCTTGGACCTTTTAGGAAACCTGCCGTATTTACTATATGCTACTATGAGCTGTCTCCATTTATTTTATGTATATCCCGTGCCTTGCCTCTGTGATTTGGGACATGTGGAAAGTCCTTCCTGGGTTGTCACATACAAATCACAGATTTAACAGCAATAGCACACACAGATGAGCAGCAACATTGTGACCAAATGTTGCTTTATTATTATTTTCTTCACTAACTTCTCTAGGAAGAGTGTCTTCCATGATTAGAGTCCCCATGCATTTCCTCAGCAAGAAGGATGGCTATGCAGATTGAGACAGGCTTTTGGTTTTTTATTATTTATCTATTTATGTTGATGCATGATCTCTCTTCAAAGCCCTGGCGGTCCTGAAATTCTCTATGTATATTAAGATGATGTGCAATCCTCCAAACTCTGAAATCAAAGGCATGGGCCTCATCCCCGACTCAGGGACTCATTTTTAAAGCACTGGTTTATTGTTGCATTCTTTATAGCCAATCTCTTTCCCAGAATTTGGTTACTACTTTGTGAGGTTATTCAAAGACGCATTTTCCATATTTTTATAGAATCAGAGAACGTTATCACCTACATACAGTGAAATATCTTTGTACCATAATTCATTTTCCATATCAAGCCAGTCTTGAACATCATTTAAGACATTCCACAAAAAGTAAAGTATCTAATTCTATGTGTTTAAAATTTTAGAGGCACTACTACATAGCTACAATATGGAAAACAGCCTGGTATTGGCATAAAAAATAGACAGGATGAATGGAACAGAATTGAAGACCCAGATATTAATCCACACACCTTCGAACAACTGATTTTTGACAAAGAAACAAAAAATATCAAATGAAAATAAGAAAGCATATTTAACAAATGGTGCTGGCATAACTGGATCAACATGTAGAAGAATGAAAATAGACTCATATCTATCACCATGCACAAAACTCAAGTCCAAATGGATCAAAGACCTCAACATAAAGCCAGCCACACTGAACCTTATAGAAGAGAAAGTGGGAAGTACACTTGAACACATTGGCACAGGAGACCACTTCCTAAATATAACCCCAGTAGCACAGAGACTGAGAGAAACAATTAATAAATGGGACCTCCTGAAACTGAAAAGCTTCTGTAAAGCAAAGAACACGGTCAACAAGACAAAATGACAGCCTACAGAATGGGAAAAGATCTTCACTAACCCCACATCAGACAGAAGTCTGATCTCCAAAATATACAAAGAACTCAAGAAATTTGTCATCAAAAGAACAAATAATCCAATCATCTCTGCAGGACCCATAGGCATATTCTGTGTGGTTGGTGCTGGCAGGAGGGACTGTGTGTTGAGTCTGCTATTGTAGCTAGCTATACCAGGTCATATGCAACATCTGCTGATACTGAGAGCACTCTGATGCCTTCCCTTTAATCTGATAGTCCATTATACACTGAATAAAATGGTTATTTTCATCCAGCATCTTCTGGATGATGGCGGGCATGATCTCCCCCTTGCCCTGCTGCTTCGGGGCTGCGAACGCAACAGACATGTTGCCACCAAGCCTGCAATCGGCAAGTCCTGGTATAGGTTCTTGTATATTGATACAAATTCCAATTATATTGAATATGCTCCTATTTCCGTTTGCAATATTTGTATACCTATGCAAAGTTATTTTGTCATATTGTATGCATGCATGTTTCTACCTCTGTTTAAGACATTTCATATACTAATACAATTTTAGGATATATTTATCATATTGCACTATACATTTCTACCTCTGATCAAGATTCTTATACATTGTTTACATTTTGAGGTCATTGTCCTCATTTTCTGCACAGTTGTTTAAAGATTGTATAATAATCTAATATGAAGTCTTAGTCTTTAAGTTATATAGGTATTAAGAATTATAGATCAATAGTCATTCATGTTTGCATTACTTATAGTTAGACTAATTGGGTTCTTTAGATATGTAGAGATTGTATTCCACATAGATAGGTAATCTTCAACCACTTTAAAGAACTGTAGGATATAATATTTAAATAATTTAGGGTTCTGTTGACGTGAGACGCAATTGCTCCTGGCAGCACCAATCTATCCCCAAGAGAGTGCTGAGCACCAAAGACACTCCACTTGGAGCTTGTTTTCTTCTTGGCAAAACTGGCCTTTGGGCAAGGAACTGTCCATGCCTCTACCACTGACAAAATGCATGGTGACCAGACAGGACAAGCAGGATACAAGAACAAAGACTGTCAAACATGGTAAGACATATCAAACATTGCCAAGACATGGTAAGACAATCTTGAAAATTTTCCTGCCTCTGAAAATGGTCTATCAGTTACTCTAGGCCTTAGCCAAAGTTGGTTGCCCCACCATTGCAAATGAGACTTTGCGTGATTGCCCAGGTAGCCAGTTGTCTCAGTCATTTATTGCACATTTCAGAAGCTGCTTGATTGCACTTCCTGTTTACTCAGGTAATATTTTCTCCCTTCTCAGGTCTTTGATGGGGTTGAAGACTAGATAGTTGTAGTTACTTTTCTCTTATGACTTAGCCAAGCCATTTCTAATACAAGACTTAGACTCCTTAGGATAGAATAATTATTGAAACGTTTAGCATATGTTTCTTGCTTGATATTGTTTATGCTGGTTGTAATTCTAATTTTTATACCTGATGTTTGTTATTATTGTATATAGTTTGTATTAGGCTTAAAACTGTTCTATTTAAACAAAAGGGGGAAGTACTGTAGGAACTCCTTCAGTCAGTAGCCTTTAAGATACCAGCCCACTTGGGCGTGGCCTCTTATACCATAAATGCCCATGTAAAGAGCTCACTTGCTCGTTCTCTCCCGGCTGCTGGATTCAGTTCCTGTTCTCGTTTGTGCAGAGGACTGTGATCTGTGAGTCTACCCCTAAATAAATAACCCTTTATTATACTCAATTCTGAGCTAGTGTAGCATTGTTTTATAGCGTCCATCTTCAGAGTGAGAGCAAACGCTTTCCTCTCTTTGAGACAGAGGAAGGGCTTTACGTTGCTGGGAGAGAACCTATTATGCTTGTTCTGAGGCTGGCTAGTGAGGCAGGAAGACAGCGGTCGGAAGACAGCGGTCGTGAGGGCTGTGTATGGCAGGCTTGTGTGACTCTCCAGAGTCTCTTGAGGGTTCCCTATCCTCTTAGAGACCTGACTGTGTTGCATAAGAAAACATGGCTCCCAGAGCGGGGGAGCTGCACACTAGAGCCAGAAAGAAATTAGCCCCTATGGAATTTGCAATTTAGAAGATGTGAACTTTGCTTTTCGAAGGGAAATGCACAGTGCCAACCCAGAAGCGAAAGAGAAAGTATGGTCTAGGCTTGGAGTGTTTGCTTCTGTTCCACAGAAAGCAGGTCCTTCCTCTCCTGGCCGCTCTTTCTTTGCTTTCTTACCAACCTGCAATTATGGCAGAAGAAGGATATCTGAATATTATCCTTTTTCCCACCAAAAATAGCTGATTGGACACCCTGAGAAAATAACTCCAAACTCAATGCTATAATTTAAGAAGGAAATCTGGTAAATTAGACCCAGGGCTCCAGGACTTCAGTGAACTTTGCTTCTCTCATGGAATTTGGTGCACTCTACCTTGGTTTTTAAGGACTGTGTCCCAGACGTGTGCCTGAAAGTAGTGGGTATGAACCATAGTCAGTTTTCATAGCTGTGGTCTCGAACTGAATGACCAATGTTCCATGCTAGCACTTAGCTCCTCTAAAAGTTTGCACAGGCTTTTGCTTTTGCTTTTGGACCACCAACTGTTATCATTCATGTAGGCACTGCCCCTACAGGTTCCATGGCAGATGGGAGACTGTGGTGGGTGTGAGACAGATACATGCGGAGAGAGAGCATGGATATAGAGTTTATTTACTGGGGGGAGGGGAGAAGAGAGAGATAAAGAGAAGAAAGAAGGGGAGGAGGGGGGAAGGGAGAGAGGCAGAAGATGCCTCTCCAGAAGAAGGGCTGGGGAGGAGGGGCCAGAGATACCCTCCTCTTGGCAGGAAGGGGGAGAATGGGAGTGGGTGGGGCTTGTCTCTTAAAGGGATAGGGTACCCATGTGACAGGCCAGGGCAGCAGATTTACTTTACAACATTCCCACCTTTCTCTTATAAAAAAAAAAAAAGGTGGGAAGTTAGGCATGACAGGTTGAGGGGATTGGGACTTCGGATTCTCAAGACTGCTTCCTGTTTATTTGTGGATGTCGGAGTCTTGGGGAGCTGGGTGAGTCACATCCTGGGGTAGTTGATTACTTTACTCCTGTCCAGGATTTGTGGTGTGGAACTGTCCAGTGTCTCTTGGACCTGGCAAGGTATTGGCAGAGTGGAGGACAAGGTTAAGTTTAGGAAGAAAAAAATTTTTTCAGGACCAGGGAATTGAGAGGTGTGTATCTGACCTGTTTAAGGTGGATCCTTCGATTCAGCTCCCTGGAACTCACAAGAATTCTTTGAGTTTGTGAAAACATGAGTTTTAGACACATACATTGTATAAATAGCAGCATATTTATGTCAGAATGACTGTGAAAGATGTTTTTGCACAATGAAAAATATCTTTAGAAAATGACCAAAGAGAATTTGAAGTCTTGATCTTGCGGTAGTGAGACTATGACTATGAATGGCAGCATGAGAGAGAAATCTGATCACCTGCATTTGTCCTCAGACCTTCACAATTTTCAGGTACACACCTATATAATTTGCATGAGTATATTTTAAAACACCTCTTATTTAGGACATGTTAAGAAGTTGTACTGAAATTTGCTTGGTGAGGTTGTCCTTTAAAACTGACAAAACGTCTTAGCTGTCAAACTGCATCAGAGATCTTTGAGAAGGATAAAATTTTACTTGAGCTATTGATTTAAAAAATGACAGAGAACTTACTTGATTGGCTACCTAAAGCCACTCCTCCGGGTCCTCCATGGTCATTGAGGGCAGGGGCATCAGGTCTGTTTTTCTTCTGCTGTTTAGCACAGGGCCTATCAGGTCTTAGAAGATCCTATGGGTTAGGAAGTCTGTAGGAAGACAAGCCTACCTTGGCCTGAGCAGCTAGGCAGTTGATTCCACTTCTTTATCCACTGTCTGGAGATCTTCAGGAGTTTAGATGAACGGCAGTTTAACGCAGTGGTTAGCACTTTCACTTGATGAGGCAAATTGTGGATGGATGTTGTTCTGTGCCCATTTGTCTTCTGTCTTCTTTGGAAGAGATGGGTTGCTGCTGCTAGGAGCGAATCGGTCTCTTCTTTATGAAAAGTCTTTTAATAATTAAACATTTAAATGCCATATTCCCCAGATCTCTGAGCACTTGAAGACTATTTACTAGGTATAGATAAGTAATAACTACAGTATAGAATCTGTCTGGAGAGCTCAGCCCAAGCTTGACAGTACTGGTTTTTAACTTAACAGGTGAGATTTTTACTTGTGAAAGACAAAGAAGAAAAAACTATTTGCAATAGAAGCTTACAAAAAATAGGGGAAAACAGAGTTGGATTACATATATATTTTAAAACAGAATTGGATTACATACATGATATGTTGTAACAGATGTAAGTACATACTAATTTAAAGTATTTGAGACTTATTGCTTTCTTAGTCTGGAATGAGATACAATGAACAGAGTTCAATAGGACTGGGACTACTTAAAACCTTTTTTAACAGTAAGTCCATGCACATTTGCACACAGTTGAATTTAAGTTTTATATACATATACACACAGCGTTAAAGCTAACTTATGTTTACACAGAAAGTTAATGCAAAAGTCACATGCATACACACACACATATATTTAACAGGAGTTGGGTGAAGTGGATGCTCTGGTTGGCCCTAGGGAAAGCATGCCAATGTGTAAAACACACATGTAACAGTAAGAGGAATTTAGAGACAAAAAAGTAAGTAAATAGTGAGACTAGGCAAGGAATACCACAGCAAAGATGGCGACTTGGTTACTTTACCTGCCCTTAGTCAAGATGGTGGGGCTTAAACCTGACCTTCCCTTAGTCAAGATGGTGGTGAGGTCATCTGATCTATTCTTAGTCAAAATGGCAGTGGTCATGTGTTGCATGGAGAAACCACCTTTTCAGTGTTGTGGTGGAAATTTTAAACAGATACAAATAATAAGAGAGACATAGAGGCCATGTAGAACATACATTTAAAACAGAATCACATCCGTGTGGCCACACCATTAATAGATTCTTTCATACATGAAGGAGACAGGAAAATTACTCAGCACCGCCAGCCACTGCAGGGAGCGAGGGCTGGAACTGGAATAGCCGCCTCACAGATCTGACTACTCTTGCTGGTTCCTGCGGAACCAGTGGTAGCAGTGGCAGAGACACACGCTCAGGCCTGAGGAAGGTGGTGCAGGAAAAGAGTGTGGAGCTGGCGTGTCCAGCTTTTAAAGGCTGCCTAGTGCATGCGCACAGGGGCTTACATAGCTACATCATGTATAGATCACATGACCATGCTACATGTAGATCACGTAGGGCTTAAGGACCCTGGGTATCTATAAAAGTTGCCTGAACACTTGATGGCACATGCGTGGCCCTGGAACCTGGAAGTGCCGGTGGTTGGTGTGGCTAAACATTTTGCCAAAATCAGTATCATTTCCAGTACAGGGTAATGGAAATGATAACACCAACCAGCTCCCAAACCAAGACATGGAGACTTGTTACTTATGAATGCTTGACTTTAGCTTATGCTTGTCTGACTAGTTATTATAACTTAACCTGTTTGTTTTCATCTAATTTTGCTTCAGGGCTTTTTACCTTTCTTTCTGAGAAGTTTCAAGGGGTTTACTCTTAGGTTACAAAATCTGGCTTCCAGCAAAATTCATTCCTGTACATGAATGTAGAGGTACAGCTTTAATATCTCAGTAAACCAGCATTGTTATAAATCTTGTTTCTTTAGAACAGGACAGGAATATATTGTAGGTCAAAGTATATTGGAGAGGAATGTCTCCTTGGTGGAGCCAGCGCATGTGACTGCTCTTAGTAAAGATGACGCTGAGGTTTTTGTTTTGACCTCAACCAAAATGGCAGCTATCCATGTGTTTAAACTTATCCAGAGCAGTTGTAATCTGGCATTACAAATTTTATAGATTTTAAAACAAGCACACATACACACACAAGCATAAAACTGTTAAGAATTTTTCTGACCGCCAAGCCTCTCCGCCGACACAATAATCCCAATCAGACCAAATCAGACCGAATTGGAAGATGCCCAGGTTTAATGGACACAGCGCTCCTGGGTGGTCCCCGGGAAAACACAGAGGGGGGAAAGGAAAACCAGAAGGACCGCAAAGAAGATAAAGGGGGGACCACGTGTTCATTTTCTGGGGGGCAGTTTAAATAGCCTGTAGGAGTGGTCTTGACTTTCCCGGGGGAGGGGTCTCTGTTTGGTGGGCTTTCTCAGAGATGGAGTTTGGACTGAGGCAACTCCAAGGGAAGGGGGCTTTGACATGGAACTTTCTACCAAACATTTCAAAATGGATACCAGGGGGCTGGGGTGAAGCCCCCCCAATCAAACACTCCAGACTCTTTGGATAAAGGGGTGCCAGGGAGCTGAGGTGACATTTTCGATCAAATATTTCAGACTCTTTTTGGATAAAGGAATACCAGCTCAAGTCTGGCTACTTCCTGAGGACATGGGATGATGTGGGAGAGGGGAGAGCTGGGAGTTGGTGGCTCATGCTCAGCGAGAGGTGTGGCTGGAGCGGCATCGGGTTTACTGTCATCCTGATGGGAAGACAGTGGCTAGGAGAAAAAATATATTGTTATTGTTGGCCCTGTGAATGAGACTAATGGGATATTCCCTTGAGCAGAATGTCTTCTGAAAAAAGAGGTCATGTTGGACAAGGCAGGTCCTTGTCCCAGTAACAGGTTGGGGCCTGGTACAGCCATGTGTTTGGCAGGTTACCCTGAAAATCTCAGGAGGCCCTGAGCCTCTAAGGCAATGACTTGGAAAGGACAACTTATCCAGCCGAAAGCTGATCTTAGCCTGGTGGGGAGCAGGTTGGGGAGAAGGGTGATTTCCCACCACGTGTCCCCAGGCTGGTGGGGGGAGTCCCTCAGTGGGACCACTAGATGAAAAGTTTCTGCACCCCAATAAGCCTTTCCTCTGATGCAATAATCTAAATCATACCAAATCAAAACAGATTAGAAAAAGCCCAGGTTTAATGTATACAATACTCCCAGATGGTTTTCCAGTCCCCCCGAGAGGAGACGGGAAAGGAAGACCAGAAAACCACATGTCTGTTTTCTGGGGGGCAGTTTAAATATCCTGTGGAAATGGTCTTGAGCATCTCTGGGGGAGGGGTCATCATTTTACCAGCTTTCTGAGATGCAGCAGGGTTTGGAGAGGGATGAGGGAGGGGCTGGGAGTGGAGCTTCCTCCCAAATACTTTCCTTCTGTGTATCTTACTCTCAATGTTTTATGTTTAAGGATGGCTGGTGGCTGCCTGGCTTCTGGCTCCAGGTATGCCTCTCTCTTACTAGAGGGAAAGTGTCAGTTTGTAATAGATATGGAACGCTGGGCTTGTTTCCCAAATGGTACCCATGTTAGACATGCCTGTGGTAAAGGTGCTAGGGAAACCCCACTGTGTCTTTGAGGAAAACATCGAATAGTATATAGTATTTATATAAGGAGTTTCATCACTTGACAAATTATCTGGGTTTCTGAAAACTTCTCTATAATGCATATGATTTGTGGGCTTAGATAATATTAACTTCTTGAGTCACAAATTCAGGTACATCTTCATGTTTCCATTAGTATTGGATTCCCAGAGTTAAATTTTTTGGGGAAAGGTTTTCTTCAGGATTCTATTGCTTTCCTTCTGCAATTTAATTAGTTTTTGTTTATTTTCTCAGGATTGCAGCCTCCCATCCTAACAGTTCCTCATGTTCCTGACCCACAGCTAGGCATAGATTTGAGGGAATTTATGAGAGCACCTGTGCCCCTGATGGAAATCAGTTGCTATAGCCAGAAGTGGTGGCACGGGTCCTTAAGCCCAACAGCTGGAATGCATGGCCAGATGGATCTCTGTGAGTTAGAGGCCAGTCTGCTCTACATAGTGAGTTCCAGGCCAGACAACGCAACACAGAAAGATCCTTTCTCAAAATACATAAAGAAAAATAATAAAAATAGAATATAAATAAATAAAAAATCTGTAGATGTTATTAGTATTCTCATGCTTCAGTTAGGATGCCAGAAACTCACATAGATTACCCTAATCATCTGGAAACCATCTTTAATCTCAGCTGTCATGATATTATAAAGCACTGATGCGTTAATATGAATATGAAATTAAGCAGCAGTTTGCAGGGGGATGGCGCAGAGGTTCAGAGCACTTACTGCACTTGCAAAGGATGTGGGTTTAGTTCCCAGCAGGATGGCTTGCCACCATCCCTAGATCCATCTTCAGAACTTCAAGGCCACCGGGCACATGTGTGTTACACACGCAAATACACAGGCGAACATTCACAGGGCCCTTTGATCAGTTGGAGTGTCCAGGGGACACTCTCCAGAGCAGACAGCTTGTCATCTAGGAAGTTTGAAAGACTCAAAGTGTGTGAACTGATTTGTCATGGTGGGAAGAAACTAGGAAGCAGTGCAGAAGGAGAGTTAGAGGCTCAGAGACTCCTGGACAGAACAGAGCACTCCTAAACAGTGGCACAAATAAGACTTCACACAAACAGAATGAAAAAAACGTTCTGAGAAAAATGAAAAGAGAAAAATCAAGACCCCAGAGCATAGAAGCAACACCAGGAGGGAGATGGAGAGTGGGGAACCCCTGCATTAAAGGAAGGAAGGGCTGTGGTGTGCCCCTGTGGAGAATGCTTACCTCACAAATGCAAAGCCCTGAGTGTCATCCCAACCACTGTGGGGAAGGGAGACCATGAGACATGCTCACACTCAGTGAATCAAGCCAATTCTAGAGAGGAAAATCTCAGGCATTTCCTCTCGGTTGTGTTTCCTAGAGTTTATAGATTACACATCCGTAAAATCATATGTGTGTATAAGACAGGAAAGAAGAGGTGAAATTATGTACGTGGACATAGGAGACAAATGGGATGGGGACATCGAAGAAATGCCAGGTAGGAGAACATACTCAGTGTGTAGCCTTTACCTAGGTTAAATGCCCTTTTGTAGGGCCTGGAGAGTTGACTCTTACAGATTCTCAGTACACATGTGGGGGCTCAAAACCAGGAATAAATCCAGCCTCAGAGATCCATCATCCTCTTCTGACCTCCATTCACAATACCATGAATGATGAACATGCAGAATGGTCTCTCTCTCTCTCTCTCTCTCTTAATCTCTCTCTTTCTTTCTCTCTTTGGTTTATTGAGACAGGGTTTCTCTGCATAATATCCCTGGTGTCCTGAAACTGACTTTGTAAACCAAGCTGGCCTCGAACTCAGAGATCCTCCTGCCTCTGCCTTCCGAATGCTGGGGATAAAGGAATGCGACACTATTGCCTAGCACAATGGAGTTTCTTAATTTTAAACAATTTTTAAAAATATATACAATCATGACAACAAATTTGAAATTTTACTAAGCATACAAGTTATTGTAGTCTGTTCAACATGGTCCAACAGTCCCTAAACAAAACATCAGATCCGACCTTCACTGACTCATCCGGAGCAGCTCAGATGGTTGTGCTGTGTTCTGTAAAGCAGAGCTGGCTCTCACTGGTTGGCTCCTGCTCTAATGGCTCTGTCTGTTTTACAGGAAAAGATTTCATCTGGGAAGCAGAACAAGTGCTTGCAAAATGAGCATCAGCGTTGACCAAGAGACAGACTATGCCGAACTGGTTCTGTCTGTGGGAGAAATCACACTGGGAGAGAAGAATAGGAAGACAATGAAAGATCCACAACTGAGAGCAAGAGAGACCCACAGTTTCTCACAGGCTGTGTGTGCTCTGCTGAATTCTGGAGGGGGCGTGGTCATGGCTCACGTTAAGAATTCAAATTACTGCTTCAGCAGAGATGGAATAGGACTGGACTTGGAAAATTCTTTTCATGAAATTCTTCCATTTCCTCATAAATACCTAGACTACATGCAGAACAAAGAGTACTTTTTAATTTTTGTGAAGCCGTGGATCCCGGATATCTCTGGTCAGCACATCCTCACCTTGAAAACCAACTTTTATGTGAGAAATTTGTCAACTTCATGTGAACTGAAAGGTCCTGCTGCAGTGCAGTTCCTCAAAGCCAAGAAAGACTCTGAAGGGAGACTGTGTTCAAGACAGAGCTTGCCTGGGTTATGTGACTCTGATGAGTGCCTTGCCACACTTTTTAACAGAGAAAAGTTGACCCTGGAGGAGACATTCTGTTTTACTAAATCCAAACATGCAGAAGTTAAAATGTCCCCTAAAGGAAAGATTTTAGAGATTCTCCCTAAAACTGTTTCTGCATTCGCAAACACTGATGGGGGATATTTGCTCATTGGTTTAGATGGGGAAAGCCAGCAAATGGTTGGTTTAGAAGCAGAGAAAGGCGATCTTGAGAATCTAGAGAGTGAAATAGAGAAGTGCATTCGACAGCTGCCTGTCACCCACTTCTGTGAGAAACAAGAGAAGATAAAGTACACATGCAAATTCTTCCAAGTCAACAGACAGGGAGCTGTGTGCTCATATGTTTGTGCACTCAGAGTGGAGAGATTCTGCTGTGCTGTGTTCGCTGCAGAGCCTGAGTCCTGGCACGTGGAAGACAGCTGTGTGAAGAGGTTTACCTCAGAGGAATGGGTCAAGCTCCAGATGGACACAACACGAGGTTGAGGAAGGGAGATTAACAATCATTTTACATTTGGCTCAGGGGGGTTGGAAGATTGCTTTCTGGATCTTGGGCAAATCAAACTCCTCAGGTATCAATAGCTCGTTTACTGTTCTCTGCTAGATACTATCCAGAGCTCACAACCTCCTGTTTCTTCTGCCCACTTAGATTCCCTATGGAAAGTATGTTAGCTGCTTTCAGTAAGGCTATGAGCTATTTCTTTCACAATGACCAAGTGTGACACAGCCTGCTTCTCCAGTGGCCAGGACTGAAGCAGGAAGAGGAAAGAGGGCCAGGCCCCATAATTCCCTTCAAGGGTCTTGCACCTCCAACAGTAGGTTAAGCTGAGATCCCTGCTAAGACTCAGGCCATGGGCAAAACACAGCCCAACTTCTTGCAACAGAATCCTGAAAGTGGTCTCAAGTCCTAGCCTCATTGGCATGTCCGTCTCCATCAGAAAGCTGATCAGTGGAGCCTTTTGTGGGCGCTATCCTATCTGCTTCCTGAATTTCTGCGCATCCACCCAGAGTTGCCTGTCGAGAGTTCTCCTTGCCTCTTTCACACTATATCTAGCTTTTCTGTCCAAATCCCTCCTACTGCGAAGGCTTCTGAAGCCCACCCCAGGCTCCCACTGCACTGATCCCATTTCTCAGGGTCAACTTTCTGTATCCCTCATCCTTCACTAACAGTGACAAATGCATTAGAAAATCAAGCAATGAAAAGGGAATGGCTCTTTGCTTGGCAATTTCAGTGTGCTAGCCCAGCATGTACTGTCTCCATTGCTTTCGGACCTGTGGTAACCTGGGCTCCTTTTCAGAACATCAGAACCCCGCCATCTAATCTTCTCCTTAGTTTTTAACTCTCTTATTCCATTCACCCTTTTCTTTAAAGTTCCTCCTTTGTCTCACATTTGCATGTGGAATAAAACTCAAAACGTTTCCTGAAGGAGAGAAACATTCTGGCATTGATCTCACTTGGAATGAGAAGGCCTCACTTGAAACTCACACCAGAAATTCTGCGGCCTCTGAAAATGCGAGCATCCTTAGCTTCTTCAGAACCTCACTGCTTTCCCAGCCTTCATCCCTTCTGGATTTAATAGCTCTTAAAAGAAACCACATTTGGGGACATTTCCGAGGGGATAGTGTGGTTATCTAGCATCCAGGAATCCTGGTCTCCATCTCCAGCGTTCCATAGAGTCATGAACTGCTCCTGCTCGTGGTGGGTGCACTTGTGGCCCAAGGTCCACATAGTGGGTTGTGACCTGCGTGGTCTAAATGAATCCTTCTCTCAATTTTAAAAAGCACAAAGTGAAACAGACCCGCCTTATTATTAATACATTCAATTACTATTAGTGTGCTTTTTTGTTTTGTTTTCTGTAAGTATAGTGTAGAGCACTTCACTATCATCAAAGCTTAGTTTTGCAAATTGAATTTGACCTCAAACTCTAACTTCACTATCTAACCCCGTTTTCTCTGAGGAAAAACACAGTTCAACTGAGACTTTTACTACATGTTGCCCTAGTTGGTAAACAGTATGACATGTGGGAAATTTAAATTACCTTTAATGTCTTCTCAGAATTTTCCAAGCTCACCAGGGAAGCCTGACTACCTTGTGCTGTATCTGAGGCATCCTCTCTCTATCCCTGGAGCTCTGGGAATGTGCTCTGCTCCCTCCTTTGCTCTGTGGAGCCGTCCTGTTTCTCCTCTCTTTCCTCCTGTCTCATCACCTCTCTGGTGCTTCCTGATGCCTGACTTTTCTGTCTTCAGCACTAGGTCTGTCCTTTGCTCCCCTGACTCATTCATTGAGTACCAGAGCAGGCTCCTGATGCACCATCTTATGGAAAAGGTGGGAATGTGAGTGTTCACCTGTTTTCATGATTCTCTCTTGTCAGAACCTGAGTCTGTAAGTCTGCCTTGCACCTGCCCCCTCCTGCTCTTGAATTATTCCTTGGTGTCTTGTGTGTTCACCTTCTGGTGACATGAAGAGGGGAACTCCCAATCTGATTGGCAATGGCTCACATAGGACATTCTGGGCATTTTTATTTTTAATTTGGTATGTTTATTTATTTTTCTAGTGCTGTCTAGAAAGGTGACATGCTCTCCAGAAGGCCTCTGCATGGAGCTGTGCTCAGAACATGAACGATATGGGCAGTTACTTCGGACAGAGCTGGGCTCACTTCGTCAAGGAACGCTGATCATCTCTAAGAGCTGGGCTTCAAGTCTGGGCTTGCAGGGGAAGCAGGAAATCATCTTGGATGTGCTTCATATTTCCCAGGACAGTCTCCTGACCCTGCACAGCTTTGTCCGGGGAGAGGAGGAGCTGGAAGGCGACAGCTCTGTTCTGAGGGACCTGGGTGCTAAGTTAAAAAATGATTGTAAACAAACTGCACTAACTTTAAAGCAGAAGCTGGTAAATCTTGGTGGTTACACTGGGAAAATAGGTGTTGCGATAAAGATAACGTACTTGGGTCATAGGGCAGTGTCTCTATATGATTCAAGCTCGATAATAAGTTACCCCAGAAAATATTATCTGACAACCAAGACAGTAAGGGACTTAAAGAAGGCTCTTGCTGAAGTCTTAGGGACAGTGCACCAAGGTAAAACTGTAATGATCAGTTTACCTCTGAATTTTTAAACACATAGAATTAGATATTTTACTTTTCAAGAAATGTGCTAAATCGTGTTTGAGACTGCTTGACATGGAAATGGACTATTGTGCAATGATATTTCATATAATGTGGTGAAAATATTCTCTATAAAAATATGGAAATTGCATCCTTTAATAACTTCACAAAGTAGAAACCAAGTTCTAGGAAAGGGATTGGCTGATAAAGAAGACAACAATAAAACGGTGCTTTCAGAATGCATCCCTCAAGTGGGGATGAGGACTGTGACTTTAATTTTAGAGCTTGGAAAATGGCCCATCATTTTAATATTCATAGAGGGGTGCAGGATAGCCAGGGCTATGAAAAGAGACCATGACTCAAATTAAATAAATAAAGACATACATACATAATCAAAACACAAAAACGTGTCCAATCTGCATAGCCATCCATCTTGCTGAGGAAATGCATGGGGACTCTAATTGTGGAAGATTGTGAAGGAAATGATGAAGAAGGCAGTGTAAGGCAACATTTGGTCACAGTGTTGCTGCTCAGCTGTGTGTGCTATTGCTGTTAAATCTGTGATTTGTATGTGACAACCCAGGAAGGACTTTCCACATGTCCCAAATCACAGAGGCAAGGCTCAGGATATGCATAGAATAAATGGAGACAGCTTACAGCAGCAGATAGTAAATATGGAGGTTTCCAAAAAGGTCAAAGTCACAAGAAAAGGAATACAATTGTTCATTGTGTAATAAAGAAAAGCAATGTATCTGTTGATGTAAGACTTCAAAAGGTCAACAGGTGTAAGGAATTGGGCCATGCAAGTACTCCCTATGAGGCTATAGCATGAGCTCCAGTAACATCCTTGTAACATTGTTCCCTTTTGAAGTCTTGATAGTATGGTTTTATAAGTCAATATTGTTCTTTACTGGTTGATGTGTTGTATGTTTTGCATTCCTGTTGTTGTGTTGTTTGTGCTATAAATTAACACCTGTAAAATTATTACAGCATTGAATGTACATGGGAGTATTACACATTAATTTGAAAGGTTGGTGTTTCCTTCATAAAGAAAGCGATGTCCTTGTTGTACATATTCATTTGTGAAGTGGTACCTGCTGAAACTTTTGATGGAGGTCATCAAAAGACAGGTTGCCCATGACGAGAATTCCTGACAGGACAGATGGACTGGGTGCACACATATGCAGTTCTTTGTTTGTTTGTGTTTTACTCTTTGATCATTTGGACTCCATGGGGCTCTTTTTGGGGCCTGACACCCAGCTCCCAAATAAATCACATGGAGTTTTTTTCTTTCTTATGAATGCCCAGTCTTAGGCTTGATTTATTTCTAGGCAGTTTTTCTTAACTTCTATCATCTATCTTTTGCCTCTGGGCTTTTACCTTTTTCTATTTCTGTATATCTTTTCTTTGCTTCTTTCTCCGTGATTGTTGCTATACCTGGATGGTTGACTCCTGAAGTCCTCTCCTTCTCCTTCTCTTTTTCCTAGATCTCCTCTCCTAGATTTCTCATCCTATTTATTCTCTCTTGCTGTTAGCCCCCCTCCCATTCTTTCTCCTGCCTTGCTATTGGCCTTTCAACTCATTTTTAGACCAATCAGGTGTTTTAGACAGGAAAAGCAGCACAACTTCACAGAGTTAAACATAGGCAACATAAAAGAATGCAACATCTTTGCATCATTAAAAAAAATGTTTCTCAGCATAAACAAATGTAACACATTTTTAGTTAATATTCAACAATACACGAATGCCAGTCATTCTGAGCCATGTTTTATGTTTTCATCTATTTCTTACTCACTTCAATTTATTTTTAAATTCTACTTCATTTTTTTATCTAATTTTTTACTTAGATCTGGATCTTTCTGAATAGAATTCTTCTGTTGCATCTTTCTTTGATGGTGCTTCATGGTATATCTGGGAAGTTATACTACCAAAATTTGGATGCCAGGAAAATGTTCTACAGTTTTTTATGTTTCTAAAAGAAATGATCATTTCAAAAACATCTCCAGTGTCTTTTTTAATAATTCTTATTCTTTTTCCAGAACAATATTTCCAGGCTTTAGGTTTTGGATGTTTTGATTACTTGGGATTGTGGTTTTCAGAATTGTGGCTCAGAGCTTTGAAGACCAAGGAAGTAAGAGGACATGCCAGCAAGGCCCTTGGCAGCAGCCCTGGTCTGGATGATACCATGGACCCAGGTGACAGCACTGACCACTCAAAAAGACTTGGCCCGGGTGACAGCACAACACAGACACCAACATGGTCACAGGTTGTGGCCTTTAGTGGCATCACGGGCCAATGACATCAACACAGATGCTAGTTGTGGTAGGACAAAGGACCCAGACATGGACCTCTGCAGCAGCTGGGGCCAAGATGTCTCTATGGCCCCAGGTGGCAGTGTGGGCCACTCAGATTGGCATGGCCCCCATGGTCCTCAGATAACAACATGGCCCAAGGTGGCAGCTCAGACTACAGGCCTCTATATGGCTCTCAGTGGCAATAGGATCCACAGACATCAACACAGCTCCCCTCAGCTGCCTTAGGGCCTCAAACTGCTGTTTTGCTGTCGGCTTATCGTCTGCACCAGAATCTACTGACATAGTAACTACCACCTGCAACCCCTCTGGTCAGTACCCTGCCACTTAGGCCATAGCCTAGTGGGACTTCCCATCCACCAGCACTGGCTCTGCTGCTGCCACCAAATGTAGTTTTTAACCAAGTCTCTATCATTCTATCTACCAGTAAAGACTCGGGAATCTGATGTTGGGGTGAAAATCTGCTAACTCAGAGAGGCCAAGAAGAAACTTGCTGAACTTCCTTTTTGGCTGAAGACCCAGCAAGAAAGAGGGCATCTCTCCATCCATCCCAAACCAAGAAAGACCACAAGAACTCCAAGTCCCTCCCTACTTTTTTCTGTTTATCGGTATCCATCTTCTTGGCTTCTCCATACTCTATGGCTAATTACTTTCAACTGATTGCTGGTCTATGGTGAAAGGAGGTTATTGGTTGATTGTGCCTACCCAAATCAAGAAGTCTGGGGAAGGAGCCATCTGTGTTCTCCACCAGCTCAGGTCTACAAAGGGCCGTGCCACCCCTGGTTAATGGTGACCACCCACTGCTTGCCTTGCACAGAGGAGGACTGAATCTGATACCTAAATCCCACATAAAACGCCATGATTGCAATTCCAGTGTTGGGGAAGTGGAGACAGGAATACCCCTCAATGGCCAGCTTAGTCTGATTGGTGATCTCTTAGCCAATGACACCTGATGTTGTCCTCTGGTCTCTACAAGCACAGGCACATGTGCACAAACATGTGCACACACATGTGCACCTCCTCATTATGCGCGCACACACTCAAACATACCACATTAAATTGTAAGGGTGTACTTTGCAGAGTGCAATTAAATGTGTCAAGGGAAAAGTGTGTTGTAGAACGGAGTATTCTCTGTCCTGCTGGTACCCTGCATCAGTTTCTCTCCCACTTGATAGCTCCCCCAGCTGCTTATGAAATAATCACTCAGAGGCTAATATAGTAAATATAATTGTTTGGCCAATGGCTTACGCCTCTTACTGGCTAGCTCTAACCATAAATTAGCCCATTTCTAGTAGTTCATGGCTTACTGTTAATGTTCGGACCTCCTTTTCCTTTGACAGCAACATGGCATGGTTTGCCTTGCCTTTTCTCTCTGTATCTTTGTTTGGACTTTCTGTCTAGCTTTTTTGTGCTAAGCCATTGGCCAAAACATCTTTATTCATCTACCAATAAAGGCAACACATATACAGAAGGACATCCCACAGCAATGTTTTCAAAATAACCCCCAAATATCTTGAACCCACCTTTTGCTCAGCTTAGTAACTGATTTTTACAACCTCTATTTTCTTTATTTTTTTTATTTTATTGATTTTTATTGAGCTTTACATTTTTCTCTGCTCCCTTTCCTGCCTCTCCCCTTCCCTTCAACCCTGTCCCAAGGTCCCCATGCTCCCAATTTACTCAGGAGATCTTGTCTTTTACTATTTCCCATGTAGATTAGATCTATGTATGTCTCTCTTAGAGTCCTCATTGGGATTGGGATTTGTAGGCTGGTTTTCTTTGCTTTATGTTTAAAAACCACTTATGAGTGACTACAGGTGATAATTGTCTTTCTGGGTCTGGGTTACCTCACTCAAAGCGATGTTTTCTAGCTCCATCCATTTGTTGGCAAAATTCATTATGTCATTTTTTTCTGCTGTGTAGTACTCCATTGTGTAAATGTACCACATTTTCCTTATCCATTCTTCGGTTGAGAGGTATTTAGGTTGTTTCCAGGTTCTGGCTATGACAAACAATGCTGCTATGAACATAGTTGAGCACATGTCCTTGTGGCACAGTTGAGCATCCTTTGGATATATACCCAAAAGTGGTATTACTGGGTCTTGAGGAAGGTTGTTTCTTAATTTTCTGAGAAATCGCCACACTGACATCCAAAGTGGTTGTACCAGCTTGCATTCCCACCAGCAATGCAGAAGTGTTCCTTTTATCCCATATCCTCTCCAGCATAAGTTGTCATCAGTATTTTTGATTTTGGCCATTTTTACAGGCATAAGATGGAATCTCAGAGTTGTTTTGATTTGCATTTCTCTGATGACTAAGGATGTTGAACATTTCCCTAAGTGTCTTTCAGCCATTTTAGATTCTTCTGTTGAGAGTTCTCTGTTTAGGTCTGTACTTCATTTTTTTTATTGGATTACTTGTCTTTTTGATGGCCAGTTTCTTGAGTTATTTTGGAGATCAGACCTCTGTCTTATGTGGGGTTGGAGAAGATCTTTTCCCACTCTGTAGGCCGTCGTTTTGTCTTGTTGACCGTGTCCTTTGCTTTACAGAAGCTTTTCAGTTTCAGGAGGTCCCATTTATTAATTGTTTCTCTCAGTGTCTGTGCTACTGGAGTAATATTTAGGAAGTGGTTCCCTGTGCCAGTGCATTCAAGTTTACTTCCCACTTTCTCTTCTATAAGGTTCAGTGTGGCTGGCTTTATGTTAAGGTCTTTGATCCATTTGGACTTGAGTTGTGTGCATGGTGATAGATATGAATCTGTTTTCATTCTTCTACATGTTGACATCCAGTTATGCCAGCACCATTTGTTATATATGCTTTCTTTTTTCCATTTTGTATTTTTTGTTTCTTTGTCAAAAATCAGGTGTTTGAAGGTGTGTGGATTAATATCCAGGTCTTTGATTCAATTCCATTGGTCCTCCTGTCTGTTTTTTATGCCAATACCAGGCTGTTTTCAGTATTGTAGCTCTGTAGTAGAGTTTGAAGTCAGAGATTGTGATGCCTCCAGAATTTCCTTTATTGTACAGAATTGTTTTGGCTATCCTGGGTGTTTTGCTTTTCCATATGAAGTTGAGTACCATTCTTTCGAGGTCTGTGAAGAATTTTGCTGGGATTTTGATGGGCATTACATTGAATCTGTAGATTGCTTTTGGTAAGATTGCCATTTTTACTATATTAATTCTGCCTACCCAAGAGCATGGGAGATCTTTCCACTTTCTGGTGTCTTCTTCAATTTCTTTCTTCAAAGATTTAAAGTTCTTGTCATACAAGTCTTCCACTTGTTTGGTTAGAGTTACTCCGAGATATTTTATGCTATTTGTGGCTGTTGTGAAGGGTGCTGATTCTCTGATTTCTTCCTCAGCCTTTTATCATCTGTGTACAGGAGGGCTACTGATTTTTTTTAGTTAATCTTGTATCCTGCTACATTGCTGAAAGTGTTTATGAGTTGTAGAAGTTCCTTGGTAGAATTTTTGGGATCGCTTATGTGAACTATCATATCATCAGCGAATAGTAAGAGTTTGGTATGGAGAGGGTGGTACGGTTAACTACAAGCAATTCTCAGATTTCCAGTATGACACCAGCACTGAGGCAGGAGCAATCCTCACAAAGATTATGTGGAGGAAAGAAGAAAGGACTAGCTTAGGCTTGGAGGTGAGGACACAACCAGTGCTGTAGCTAGGACTGGACAAGTGACATAGCCCACCCTGAAAGTAATCCCCTGGCAAGGACTTGTTGCCATGGGGAGGGTCTTCCTCAGGTGGTTCTAGACTGCCTCACAGCATCAGGGGGCTGACTGGGAGCAGGTATGAGCCCAGGACTTCAAACAACCCAGCTAAGCAATTGCAAAACTCATGGGTAAGTGATCACTTCATTAAAGCCTACTCAAGCCCCAACCCCTTGTTCCATTTCTGTTCCTCACTTCCATCCCTGCATAGTGGCTCTAGGATCATATGGGGGTAGTTAATGAAAGATTTATGGCATGAGTGACCCTGGCAGATCCCATGGAGGGAGGAGGCCTGCAGTGGGTAGGAGAGAGACAGATCTTGGGTGTGGAGAGTTTATTTAGTGGGTATTGGGAGGGTATAAGGGTATGGGGGAGAGGAAAGAGAAACAGAGGGACAGAGAGAGAGTGAGTGAAGAGGAGGGGGAGGAGGGAGGCAGGGGACTGTGTCTTCAGAAGAACACACAGATAAAGGATGAGAAAATGGAGACCAGATTGCCTCAGTAGGAGGGGGAAACTGAGGGTGGGCAGAGTTTGTCTCTTAAAGGGACAGGGTACCTAGGTGACAGGGCAGGCCAGCATAATTATAATTATAACATTCCTGTCTTTTTCTTATAATAAAAAGATGAGGCATTAGGCATGGCAGGTTAAGGGAATGAAGGCATTGAGTTCTCAAGACTGCTTCGTGCTGATCTGAGGGCATTGAATTCTTGGGAGACCTGGAAAAATGAGGATGCTGGCCACGTTCTGGGGTATCTGGTTGCTTCAGGCCTGTCCAGAATTTGTGGTGTGGAGCTGCCCAGAGTCTCTTGAACCTGGCAAGGTATTGGCAGAGCAGATGACAAGGTTAACTTTAGAAAGAAAAAAAAATTGCTTTAGGTCCTGGTAATTTAGAAGGACGATGTCAGGACCAGGTAATTGAGAAAGGGGTGTATATGACCTGTTTAAGGTGAATCCTTCAATTCGGATCCCTTGAACTCACAGGAATTTTTTGAGTTTGTGAAAACATAAGTTTTAAACACGTATGTTGTGTACAACTGGCATTGTCTCTCAGGGGAATTTGGTTAGTTTATGTTCCTACTTTGACCATTGGCTTTTGGAGTCTTCATAGCTCATTTTGACAAAGTACAGAGTTCAGAGCGCTGAGGCACCTGGTGGGCTATGGATGAGGGCAAACGTCTCTGCTTAGGGTGGGGGGAGGGTTTCAACTCAGGCTCTGTTGTGTCTGAGCCGGAACTAGTGAGGCAGACAGCAGGGGGTGTGGGTGGATCAGGCTCCTGCTGGTCTTCAGAGCCTCTGGAGCCTTCCCTATTCTCTTGGAGATCTGACCCCCTGGGAAGTTGGGTAAATATGTCCAGCAGGCAGCCAGGAACTGCAGTCTAGATGAAGGAAGAAGGAAGTGCACTAGAGCCCAGAGAAGCTTACACTGCTCTCCCAAACCAAAGGCAAAGCTCCTTAGAGGAGCCCGTAGAGCGCTCCAGGTCTCACTCTTCTCCAAGAGGCAGCTCCTGCTCCTGCTCCTGCTCCTGTCCCAGGGGGTTTTCCTGCCAGTCTGCAAGCTGGCATCGGAATGCCATGTTCTTCCCCGCTGAAGACAGCTAACGAGACACCTTAAATCCCAAGTCAAAGTCTCAGGGAATTTTCTCCAGTGCACAACACAATTTGGGAGTGGATTTAGGGCTGGAGAATCTGATTTGTAAACCAGAGCTAAAGCTCCCGGGAGGTTAATGAATTTACATGCCTGGATTTGTGGTTCACCTGTCCTGTTTGTTTCTAAAGGATTGAGTCCCAGATACATGCCGAAAAGAAGTGAATTTTGAACCATTGAAAATTTACCATAGTGACAGGTTTAGGAGTGAGATGGTCTGTGTCCCAGGCTAGCCCACAGCACCTTTAAATATGACTGTATTGCATCCCCCTTGAGGTCCAAATTTCCCGGGGACATGAGTATTGTGCTTTGGGACTTTGGTGTGAGATGAGACTTCTGTTCCCTTTCCATGTGAAGAGTGAACCAGGGGTGCTGGCTTAGGACTGGGCCTGACAAGGAGACACTGGACAGGATGGGCTGGGAAGGAATGAGGAACTGACTGCTCAGCAGTGCAAAGAACAGGGTGGAGTCGCAACTATTGACTGGGCAGAAACGAAACTTTTCCCTTCTCAGAAATGAAACTGTTCCCTTCTCAGCAGTACAGGCTTCCTGTTTACAATGGTTGTGGTTCTGTTTTAGTATTTTAGAGGGGAGGGAGACAGACAGGGTCTGGGTGTGTAGCCCAGGCTGGCCTGTGATTCACTGTCCATTTTCTCCATGTCTCAAGCTCACAGAGCCCACATCAGCCTCACAGGGTCAGCACTATGCTAGGCTCCTTGCAGCCTTTTGGGTGGAGATGAAGAACTCTTACAAGGTGTTAGGGAAAATGTGCTCACATCTGGGTGGCTCAGTCACACCTGTCTCCTCCTTCTGTGATTTTATTACCAACCTGCAATTGTGACAGAGTAAGGTATCCAAATGTCATTCTCTTTGCTTCCAAAGGTAGCTGACTGACTAGACACCCTGAATCCCAAGTTTCCAATTCTGAGAATTTCCTCCAGAGTCAGTGCTATAATTTGAGAAGGAACTACTTGTTACTTAGACCGAGGGGTACCCTCTTTGTCTGCAAACACTGGGGTGTTAGACACATGCAGTCACTCTCAGCTTTCCAGGTGGGTGCTGGCAATCCAAACCCAGGTCCTCGAGCTT